>CM059220.1:22373658-22546886 GCA_030347435.1 Clarias fuscus
TAGAATGTATTTAAAAAGAACCAAAAAATGGTTCTAATACATAATTAGAATTGTAGAATTGTATAACTTACAGAATATAATATTAATATCTTAAAAGTCCAATACAGTATAGTATAAGTGTATCATTATACAAACTATCCAGATTCTGTAGACTGTAGACAAAACCTTTTGTATGCATATACAATACTGTATCTCATAAACCATTGCATATAATGTACATGTAAATGTCTCTTTAGATAACAAAAATGCTGTAATGCTTAGATTTCTCATAGTAACCGCAATAACTTGAATTTGTTTACGGGCTAGTCTTGCTTGTTGGCGGTGACATTGGTGGTGACATTAACTATGGCTGCTGGCCCATAATCTAAAGCAGTAAAGGTCTGAGAGCTCCAGAGGAACTATAGTGTGGACTGAAAGAGGAATGCAGCCATTCCAGAGACGAAAGAGACCAGAGGCCTCTTTCAATAAACTCACAATGTGAACATAAAAACAACTGTTCACCAGTTTGCTATTCCTTGTTTTGCTGTTTGCACATCATACTGTATGACTTCCTGCTTAATTTTCTATTACTGCAATTTGAACGCTGTTTTGTATTTGTTTACCAGGATTCTTCACTAAATTTACTCTTACCCGCATTTGCACTCTCACGTCCCTGTACACTGTGCAATCAGCCATAACATTACAATGTAAAACATTATGTTGAGTATTGTAGGTCTCCCTTGTGCTGCCTGGACAGCTCTGGCCCCTTGGAGCATGAATTCACAACAGTGTGTTGGGCTGTCTGGCACCAGTATGTGGGCAACAGATTCTTTAGTTACAGTGCCTCCATGGATCAGACTTGTTTGTCTGGTTTTTCTTATTTATAGGTGATCAAATGTATTGGCATCTGTGGAGTTTGGAGGCGCGGTTGATGGGCTTGGGGTCTTCGAATGGACTATGTTTTCTGATACCTTTCTGTCATTACCTGCATTCACTTTTATGGGCAATTTGTGCTACATTGGCTACTACTGTGGGATCAGATCAGACGTGCTGTCCTTTGGTCCTCACAGGGGAAAATGAGCCTTGGATGCCCATGAACCTGTGACTAGTTTACTGGTATATAATAGAAAATCAATGATAATGTGCTAATGATATGTGGTGTTAATGTTATGGTTATTTGGTGTATATTCAAAGTGTTCTTCATGCTATGATTGAAATTTGGAGGGAACTGTTTGTATTTTTTCATATATTGTTATTTTGCAATAATAAAGTTATTCTCCCACTCTTAGAATTCACTTTGTACATGCTTCACTGGGCTTGATTTTGTTTTTTGATGTGCAATAAGCATTTATACTTTGAAAGAGTTTCATAGTATCTTTCTTCTTATCTTGATCTTCTGGTACAGAGTGTTCTTTACTTGACAGTTTTCTTAGGTCTTTTTTTCTAAGTTGCTGTTGATTTTGGTTAATGGTAAGATCAATGTTTTTCATGATTTCCTCCAACTGAGTGTTAATAAATCCACTTATTTTCTTAGAGATAGATGCTGAATTCTGAACCAACATGAATGTGTAGAGATTACTGGACTTCCTTCTGCTGTATGTTTGGGTTTTTTCATCTACAGTATTTCAGGCATACAAAGTAATGGTTTGCTGCCTGACAGTAGAAGCCCTGGTGAAGGCGGGGTGCATATCAGAGATCGTATAGTCAAATACACTGGCATCCAAAGCCTTTCATGAATCCCCACTGATACTGTACTACCATTTATAATAGCTAAGTCAAGACAGAGGTGCATTAGCCCGTTTGGTCTTCTGTTTATCATTGACTTAAGGTTATTGCAGTTTAGTCTGACCTGGACTAAATACATAACAGTTGGCCTATGGGTCTACACAATTAAAGCCTCCACATTCCCTTGGTAGGCTGATATTATAAATTTGCTCCATTACTGAGCACAAGATAAAATCTAAAAAATGAAAAATAAACTGCCACAAAAGTCACAAATTTTTTTTTTTTTACACAGCCAATTCATGTTGTGTAGGATTTTAAAAAAAAATAGTTTTCCGTTTATACTAATTGAAAGTCTTACTAAAAGCATTATTATGAAAATCCACTTACATGCTATAGTGGTGCTGGACTATATCCCCATGAACCCCTGGGAGTCACACTCACATTCACATGCCTTTGATTTTCTGTTTTTACTGTTTTCTCCACTAGATGACTGAAAATCTTAGAATATTCAAAAATTTTCCTGTTTTCTGGTTCTCTTTTCTTTTGTGTTTTTTTGCCTGTTAATGATCACAGTTCTTGTTTAGAGATGGGAGATAACTGAGCACAATGACTTTAAGTTTTCATGTACCCTATATTTTACTTGAGTGGTTCTATTAGCTGACACTTTTTACTGTTACTGTCCTCCTGACATGTAGTAGATTTTGATCCAGGAAACTCTTTAAATATTTCTGGAAGTTAACAAACCCAATGTAACTGAGGTTGGTCTGATAGAGTAAATGCCATAAATAACAGTTTTGTAACTTTGGAAAGATATTGCTGCTTTGAAAAAGCCCATTAGCCTTAAAGCATGCCAGAAAACTCCACAGGGAATCTGGATGAAACCAATTACGGACTCAAGTGAAGTAGCTAAAGAAGTGAAGAAGTTCGGGTTGAAAAGTTATATCCTGCAAATTGGTACTTTGTCAATGAACATGGCCTTTGTGTGATTTTACGTATCTTAAACAAATTAAAGTGTTGATTGCCGGTTAATAAAATTTTAACACTTTATATATTTACAGTACATTATTTATACTTAAATCTAAGAGGATCCAATATGCCACCACTGAAAAAACATGCATTTAAATGTCCCACATTTACACTGATTTTAATTATGTATTAAATGTACAGTATTTAGCAAAAAATCATTCACATTATAATGTTATCTTAATATCATCAATAATATATATTTGTATACATAAAATATATGTTGTGTGTTAAAAATTATTTTATCACCAAAACCATCAAACACACTAACATTAAAACCCATATTAATTCACAATCTAGTGTTGTTAAAATAAATTTTATTAATAATTTAATCAGAATTGTCAGGTTAACGTGAAGGAGGACGCAAGTGCAGGTAAAAGGCCGTGTTTAATCTATGTTGTAAACAAAACATGGGTAAGCAATAATCGTAGTCAAAAGGACAGGCAAGGGTCGGTCGATCGGCAAAACACACAACCTAGGGTAGGCAAAGAATCGGAAACTTTTAAACGGAGCAAGGTCATACACAATAAGACAATCACGAGAATAAAGGCTTGGTAACGTCCGGAAAACTCACGAGAGCGTATACTTCGCAAAGTCCTTCTGTTGCTGAGCCTTATTTAAGCATCAGGTTAATTGGTAGCAGGTGTTCTAGAATTCAGGTGACCTGGAACAAGACTGTTGGGAATTGTAGTTTGTTTCCGCCCTGATTGTAGGCAGATGTGGTTTCACTTGCTCTGCCGCTTTGGCTGGTCTCCTCCTTGGTCTTCCTCTAGGTCGTGGAGCTGGCCGGTTTGGATGGTTGTTGTGGAACTCCTGTATCAATAGTGGGTCCAGTACATCCTGTGCTAGAACCCAGCTTCTTTCCTCTGGTCCGTACCCCTCCCAATCGATTAGGTATTGCATCTTACCCTGTCGGTGACGTGAGTCTAGTATAGTCCTGATCCTGTAAGCTGGTTGACGCTCTATCTGAATAGGTTCTGGGGAGTCGTCCTGATGTGACGTTTCGTCCAATGGGCCTCTTCTGTTTGGTTTTAGTTGGGACACATGAAACGTGGGCGCGATTCGACAGTGCTGAGGTAGTTCTATTTTGTAGGTTACGTCGTTGATTCTTTGTAGAATTTTATATGGTCCAATGTACCCGTGGTATAATTTCCTGCTCTCCTCGTTTACCCGTAGGTTCTTAGTCGAAAGCCAGACTCGATCTCCCAGTTCATATGTTAAGTTGTGTCCTCGATGTCAGTCTACAAACCTTTTGTTCGATTCTGCTGCTTTCTCAAGGCGCTGGTGTGTCTGTTCCCATACCTGCTCACTTCTCCTGAACCAATCATCTACTGCTGGGGAGTCTGTGATGTTGCCGTTCCATGGAAACAGCGGAGGTTGGTATCCTAGGACACACTGGAATGGGGTTAATCCTGTGCCTGAGTGAATGAGGGAGTTCTGTGCATATTCTGCCCATGGAAGAAACTGAGCCCAATCCCTCTGATTATCTGCACAGTATGTTCTCAGGAAGCGGCCGGTTTCCTGGTTCGCTCGTTCGGTTTGGCCGTTTGCCTGAGGGTGATATCCTGACGTCAGACTGACGGTGACCCCCATTTTCTCCATAAAATTTTTCCAGACTCTAGAAGTGAACTGGGTCCCTCGATCACTTACTATCTCCTCTGGTATACCGAAGTTTCTGAATATGTGCTGGAACACTAATTCAGCCGTTTGGAAAGCTGTTGGGAGCTTGGGTAGTGCGATTAAACGAATTGATTTGGAAAAGCAGTCCGTTATCACCAGAATGACCGTGTCTCCCTGGAATGATGGCAGGTCGGTGATAAAGTATATGGCTATATGTGACCATGGTCTCTGTGGTACGGGTAGTGGTAATAGTTTACCTGCTGGGAGGGCACGGGGTGTCTTGGCTTGTGCGCAAGCTGAGCAGGATGCTATGTACTGGTTTATGTCCCTTCTCATGCTCGACCACCAGTGCTTTCCTTGGAGTAAACTGAATGTTCATAGTGTGCCTGGGTGTCCAGTAGCTGGTGATGTATGTGCCCATGGTAATCAGCTTATTACGTGTGTGTGTGTCGGTACAAACTTCTTGCCTGCTGGACACTGTTTTGGGGTTCGTGAGGCTGGGAACTTCTCTGTCTCCCTTTCCACTTCCCAAAGTATTGCTCCCACAACTTAGTGCTTGGGTATGATCTCTTCGCTTCTGTCCTCCCGAGGCGGAGCTTCATGTATGCGGGATAGGGCATCAGCCTTTGTGTTTTTTGATCCAGGACGGTAAGATATGATGAAATTACATCTCGTGAAAAAGAGTGCCCATCTTGCCTGTCTGGCGTTCATTCGTTTGGCTGCTTTGATGTATTCAAGGTTCTTATGATCAGTGTAGATGATAAATGGGTGGGCTGCTCCTTCCAGCCAGTCGCGCCATTCCTCAAGAACGAGCTTTATTGCTAGTAATTCTCGATTGCCCACATCATAGTTACGTTCAGCTTGAATTAGTTTTCGAGACATACAGTAAAAGCGACTGGATGCAGCTTGGGCCTGTCTCCGAACCTCTGTGATAATACTGCTCCAACTCCTGTTTCAGATGCATCAACTTCCAGGATGAATAGTTTCAATGGGTCAGGATGTTTTAGAATGGGGGCAGAGATGAAGGCCCCTTTTAGCTTGAAAATGGCTTCTTCTGCCCCCTGGTTCCACCGCATTTTCCTCTTGACTTCCTTAGTTAGATTGGTCAGTGGAGCTGCAATTTTACTGAAATTTCTGATAAAACGTCTGTAGAAGTTTGCAAATCCTAGGAAGCGTTGTAGCTCCTTTACTGATTTGGGCATTGGCCAGTCTCTGACTGCTGCTACCTTTTCCTCATCCATTTGTACTCCCTCAAAGTCTATAATGTAGCCCAGGAAGGAGATTTTCTTCTTGTGGAACTCACACTTTTCTCCTTTTAGATACAGGTGATTATTGTGCAAGCACGTGAGAACGCTCTTGACATGACTAATGTGCGTGGGCAAGTCTGGGGAGTAGATTAGGATGTCATCGATATATGCAATTATGAACTTTCCCAGTTTCTCTCTGAGAATCTCATTGATAAATCTTTGAAATACTGCAGGTGCAGAAGACAGGCCATAGGGCTTCACACAATACTCATAATGTCCAGAGGTGGTGCTAAAGGCAGTTTTCCATTCATCTCCTTGTCTGATACGGATGAGATTATAGGCGCTTCTCAGGTCCAGCTTAGTGAACACTTTTGCTTCTCACAGTTGCTCCAAGGCTGCAGGTACTAGGGGTAATGGATAGCGATACTTTACTGAAATTTTATTTAATTCTCTGTAGTCCACACAGGGTCTTAAACCACCCCCTTTTTTCTCCACAAAAAAGAAACTGGCTGATGCTGGGGATGTGGATGGACGGATATATCTCTGTTTCCTTCTGTGATAGGGGGTAAATTGGTGCTCTGGGAAGATTTGCTCCCTCCAACAGCTCAATGGCGCAGTCATACGGTCGATGTGGAGGTAGTCCACTTGCCCTTTCTTTACTGAAGACTTCTGTGAATTCCCTGTATACTGCGGATGTGGTTTCACTTGCTCTGGCGCTTTGGCTGGTCTGACAAGAATGTACTGACTTTAAAGTGGCATAAAGGGCAACAAACGTGCAAAGTAAATCCTATGATTTCTAAAGGACTCATGGTAATGGCTCTCACGAGGACCATCCAACAAAAACAAATTTATTAGAGGATAAGTTTATTAGGATGGGCAGCCTCAGAAACAGCCGCTTTATAGCACATCATATTTGAACCTCCATAAATGCTCCTCTAAGTTCAAACAGCAGACATATTTTAACATCCACTGTTTAGAGGATTTCAATGACAGTCAGACCTTCACGGTAAAAAACCGCTAAGAAAATCATTATTTCGGAAAACAACAATCAGAAGAAACACAAAGAATGGACATTAGATCAGTGGAAAACTGTGCTTTGGTCAGATGAGTCCAGTTTGAGATGTTTAGCTTTAACCGTTTCATTAGCGGATATTTTTTACTGTTATTCCACTACATCCTACCACAAACATATGTACTTTCTACTGCATTAGATTTGCACCCATTATTGCATTAAGTGTATTTTACTATGATTTAAGGTTACGGTGAGCTAATACAGTAAGCTTAGTACATTTCGTACTTAAGTACATTTGAAGGTGGGCACTTTCCTAATTTTTTCACATGTAGAAATGTAAGTGAAGGACTTCTACTTTTACTTGAGTAATTTTTTTTTCCTTGTGATATCTTCGGTTTTAAACAAGTACAGGAATTTCGTATTTTGTTGACAACTTTTCATGTTTAGTATTCTAGCCCTTATCTTATTCTTGTTTATTTTTGTTTGGTTACAGTGCCTACTAAAGTGGAGTCTGCACTTGCATCCTTGCCTCCACTTATGAGTCCAGTTTGAGATGTTTGGTTCTAACCGTTCTGCCTTTGTTAAATGTAGAGAGGGTGAATGGATGGTTCCTGAATGTGTGGGTCTCACTATGAAGCATGGTGTGGCAGTGCTTTGCCAGTAACACTGTTGGTGACTTAGTCACAAAACCAGCATGACTACTACAGTACCAGCATGACTACTACAGTATTTTGCGGCGACATGCCATCCCATCTGGTTTACACATAGTGGGACCAGCATTTGTTTTCCAACAGTGACCCCAAACACACCTTTATGTAAAGTCTCATTTTCACGAGGCACTGCCATTATTGGGGATTAATGTTTCTTTGGCACATTCCATGACACATTCTACATTAATTGACAGAGAACTATGTCTATATTTCATTCCAGCCCTTTAAGAATGAAATCAGGGAAAGCAACCAAAGTGACATTTTAATAGTTGTGAGACAGAATCAGAAAAGATGATCCTCCCTTTAGCATGTTGGGGGGGAAAAAACAAAGGATAAACATGCTCATGTTAAGCTCCTCCAGTGCCTCCTGGCTTTATTCTAAATAGACAGATCAATAGGATTATCCACCTGAAGACAGCTAAGCTGACCTAACCTTTTTTTTCATTATACAATCCATCTATATAAATTGAGCTGTTATTAGGATTTTAAGACCGCCTGTCCTGGAATTATATTAATCATATCTGTAAATGTCACCAAAAGTCTGTGCATTGTCAGTGATGGAAAACAGCATGCTGTCATAGATGTAGTCTATCATTTCTTCCCTTGGGCGTTGTATCGACACTTAGAAATTCAAAGCTTGGTATAATTTCTGTCTGTTTGATCCACACTTACTTCAATGCAAGGACTTTTTGTTCCTGAGCTGCGGCGGCTCACATTCTTCGAATTCCTTGAAAATAAGAAAGAACCGAGCTGTCTCTCTCTAGTACTTAAAGGAGAGGTGCGGAATGTGCAGCTCCAGGGATGCGACCCCAGCTCAGGCAGTGAGGCGCCGTTAAGAGGTAGTGCCTGAGCGGAGGTGTCACAGGTGGGCCTGTCCGAGCGCGGGGAGCGAGAGAGATAGCTTCCAAAGGTGTCTGAATCTGTAAGCAGAGGAGAAGGAAATGAGCTACGTACATTAATCACCCTGGTGTGGCGTGTGCCACCGGGATCCTTTTATAGGAAGCGGCCGACAGGCGAACAGCATCTGATTTGCTGTGTGATGCCGGTGATTTGCGACGCCCTGCCCCTTTTTGGGCGAGTGAGACAATGTTTTTTTTATCTGGCGCACTGCCTGAAAGCCCATCATCACAGCACCTTGTCTTGACAGCCCGTCCGTGTTTCCGCGCTGCGCACCTGAGCTATGTTGGACTGAAAAGGAGAACTCTTGCAGTAAGAGGAACCAGCGAGTGATACGAACATTTGTGTCTTGCCACTGTAGGTGGGCGTGATCTGTGACTAACGTAAAGTGCCGGCCGATTAGGTAGTACTTCAGCTCCTCTACAGCCCACTTAATGGCCAGAGCCTCCTGTTCTATTGTAGCGTATTTTTGTCCTGCTGTAGAAAGCTTCCCACTCACGTACAAGATTGGGTATTCTTCTTCCCTGAAGTCCTGCAGCATGATGGCTCCAAGCCCCATCTCTGATGCGTCCGTGTGCATGATGAATGGGTGGTCAAAGTCGGGGTTCCAGAGGACGGGGAAATTGATGAGGTGGGTCTTCAGCTGCTCGAATGTTGTTTCTGCCTTTCATGGTGTATTCTTTCTGGGTGGCCCTTTTTAAGAAAGTTTGAGAGGGGTGCTGCGATAGAGGAGAAGTTAGATACAAATCGTCTGTAATAACTTGCTAGCCCCAAGAAAGCACATACTTTTTTTTTCTTTTTTTTGACAGTCGCGGCTAATTTTTTACTGTTTCAATCTTCTTTTCCCTGTGGCTTTAGCAGGCCACGGCCGATTCGATATCCCAGGTACTGTGCTTCGAGTCAGACCCGCTCTTCATGCAGGATTCCTCTGAGATGATTTAAATGCTCAAGGATGTAGATTTATCTCAAGGGTGGAGATAAAACATGCCTTTCTGAGCCGGTTGATGAGGTCGTCCACTCGGATAAGCAACAAATTGTGATTCCTGATTTTGACGCCGTAAATCATTACATATACTGAGCAATCCATCAGGTTTGGGCACTGCCACTATGGGGCTGGACCAAGGGCTAGTTGACTCTATAATGCTATTTTGAAGCATGCCTTCCACTGCTTCTATGGCACAGTGGCGGCCTCTGGGGCTCGTCGTTGGCGGACAATCGTGCCAGGCGGCGTTTTTATGTCATGCCGTACCAGGTGTGTCAACCCTGGTTTGATGGAAAATACATCTTGGAACTGATCGTCTCGGTTTACTTTGCTGTAACCCTGTTCCCTGAAAAAGCGGAATGAGATGCTGCGTGAAACACTATTGAGAACATCTCTTTTTCGACCGGTTGTGAAGCACGTGTGTATCAAGCACACCAAACTTTTGTCTTATATAACCTCGGTCAGGTTATTTATGTCTGAAAGGACATCGAGTCACGCCTACAGTGCAGCATCGAGTGTGTACGTTCTTCTAATGGAGGAAGCCCTAGCACTTAGTATCATTTCAATTATACTGGCTGGAAGACCAGCATCTCTTAATTGGTCCACTCCAGGGGCCAGAGGTGAAGGTTCCAAAGCTCGGGACGGGCATGAAATATTGTCCCCTGCGCCTGAGACAGAAGATCCCTCCTCACTGGAATCGGTCAAGGAGGGATATCAGATGCGAGAACCACACTCTTTTCGGCCAACGGGGCGCTATCAATAAGAGGTGCAAGCCTTGTTGACAGACCTTCACCAGGACTCCTGGGAGCAGAGCCCGCTTTATTTGTGGAGCTAAATGGTTGAGGCCGCCCACTAGAGTTACAGTCCCTTCTTGGGATCTAGCTATTGTGCTAGAGGAGTTGATTGACACCCCCTTTGAACAACTAGAGTCAGCACCTGTCAGGCTTTAAATCTTTAAGATGGTTTTTCTCATGGCCGTTACTTCTTTGAAGAGAAGTAGATATTTGCAGGCTTTGTCAGCCTGGGCTAGTCAAAGCTATTCTGCATCCCCACCCAAACTAGAGAGATGCTATTGCCTACCCTAGGAGATGTGTGGTCCGACTTCACCTCTAGGAATTAGGGCCCATTCGACCAGGGGAGCTTGTCTCATCAATTGCTCTGGCAAGAGGTGTCTCCTTTCAGCAAGTGTGTGATGCGGCAGGTTGGTCCTCTCTGCACACATTTGTCAGATTTTATAGTTTGGATGTCCATGCTACTCCAGGCTTGCGGGTCCTCAAGTCAGCATCCCAGAATTATGTCTGAAACCTCTTTGGTGACTGTGCACACACTACACAACCCTGGAGGTCCAGACACTTGCAGTGTGGTGGCGTTGGTATTCTCGTTCCCATAGCGTTTTCACGCAGCATCGAGTTTAGCTTGTGAAAGGGAATGACTCGGGTTACTTTGCTGTAATCCTGTTTCTTAAAAAAGAGGGAATGAGATGCTGCGCTCCAATGCCGCACTGCAGGCGTAACTGGACGTCCTTTCAGACAAAAATTGACCTGAGGATGTTTCCGGTTCAGTCCTATTTATAACCTGCAGGTGCACGTCATCAGATGACGTCACCTGACTGAGGTTATATACAGTATGCCAAAAATTTGGCATGTTTGACACACACATACTTCACAACCGGTGAACAAAGGGACATTCCCATAGCGTTTTCACGCAGCATCTCGTTCCTGCTTTTTCAGGAAACAGGGTTACAGCGAAGTAACCCGAGACGTTCTCTAGAAGGTTTGGAGGTAAGCCTCGAGGTCATTGTGGGGAGTTAGCTTTATCAGCAGGTTTTGGGCATCCTTCCACAGATCAGGGAGGGGCACATCTTGGCCGCCGCACTGTTGGATATGGGTAAGTTTCGCGGCCGTGGTTTGTAGTCCTTGTGTTAGTTGTTGTAACAAATTTTGTTGTTGAATGCTTGTCTCCAGCAAGTGTCCAAGATACTGTTCGGATGGGGTTTGTGCCCCGGGGTCCGTGTTTTGTGCCGGCATTCTCCACCTATGTAAAGCCTTTCAGCAGGCACAAACAAATCACGGACACAAGGCTTGGATGCGATGAACCCACAGTGCACTTCATCCTACCCACCGACGTGAGCCACCGGGATCCTTTTATAGGAAGCGGCCAACAGGTGAACAGCAGCTGATTTGCTGTGGCCGATGCCGGTGAGTTACAGTGCCCCGGCCCTTTTTTGGAAGTCATTTGATCTGTTTCCACTGTGTCGGCTGTTTGCTTTCCTGGGTGCGTGAGACAATGTTTTTTTATGTGGCACATTGGCTGAAAGTGCGTCACCAGAGCAAGATAAGAACAGGCATGGCAACTTTACAGAATGAAGGATTGGAGTACACTGTACATACAATAAGCAGAAGGATAAAGTGTATATATATATATATATATATATATATATATATATATATATATATATATATATATATATATATATATTATTAGGTAACTCAATATATATTATTAGTAACTCAAGGGGAAAAAATGATTTAGATGGTCCTTTGTGTGCGTGTGTGTATATATGTATAAGGGACTACAGTCGCTCATGACTAGATGTCTGGCAGAATGCCTATGGTATATATGCATACAGAGTGTGTGTGTGTGTGTGTGTGTGTGTGTGTGTGTGTGTGTCAGGACTAGAATCTATGTGTCAGCAAGAAATCTTATAATAATTACCATTATATTTGTATTATATTTTTGCGATTATATTCCCGCTTTGTTTTACCGGATAATTTCACACCTAGAAAAAATCAGCACAAAGTGAAGCTGAGTGCTAATGCAAGAGAATACATTTTCACATTTTCCACATACTTTCTCATTATAAAAAGCCTTATTTTTCACAAGGTGAATTTTGTTCTCACTTGGTTTGGTCATCCGTGACTTGTTATTGCTCGAGTACTGTAGTTAGGCAAACGACACAAAAGAGAGTGTGGATAGAAATGCTGGTTTAAGTTGACTTTTTGTCTGACCTTTAAAACACATGATGCATTTGGAATAAATTTGCCATTATTGATGAATTAAAAAAAAAAATCTGCTTTTAAGGAATCACACCTAAATTCACTCAAAAAGATTCATGTATTAATGTATTTAAATTAAGAACAGAATTTTCACTAATGTACAAAATGTAAGTTAAGAAAACTATAATAATGCTGAAAATTAGTGCATTTATGTTAAATTAATTAAATAGAATTATTTAATTATTGAATGCCTCCACCAGCGTTTCTAAATACTGTAGGTCACATCATGCATCAAGCTGTACTGTAGGTATTATTATAAACATATAATAAAAAGAAATTACATGGTTGGTTGTTAATGTTGATGTCTGTGACCCAATAAAAGTTTGATGTTGTAGAATTACTTCAAGGATCAATTACATCTATATTTCAAGTCAAGTCGTCAATTTTATTTATATAGCGCTTTTAACAACTGACATTGTCGCAAAGCAGCTTTACACAATAAAAAAAAAGTAAGTTTTTATGCAATGTATATGAATTAAAATGATAAGATTGTCCCCGATGAGCAAGCCGAGGGCGACGGTGGCAAGGAAAAACTCCCTGAGATGGTAATAGGAAGAAACCTTGAGAGGAACCAGACTCAACAGGGAACCCATCCTCATCTGGGTGATAACGGATAGCAGGGATTGATCAGCATAGTAATGTGTAAGACTGGAAGTTCAGTGTAACAGGAGATGTGTCAAAATTAAAATTAAAAGGAGTCCAGTTTGTTCCTGAAGGCTCAGGTAGACTGTAGGAGATTCCAGTCCTGAGCTATCGAACAACTGAAGTCACAGGTCCCCAGAGCATCAATCGATGACAGGACAGTCTTCATGGAAACCATCCCCAGCCACCACACGAATCCAGGCAGACCACACGGGGCATCCATGCGACGAGATCTCCAACCAGAAGCAGGACTCCAGGACGGGTTAGACGGGTCCAGAGGGCAGAGGGGTCTGGATCACTGGCAGCTCAGGAGCGAAACATGTATAGCTCGACAGAGAGACAGGGAGAGGGAAAGGAGAGAGGGAGAGAGAGAGAGGAGAGAGCAGAAGAGGAGAGAACAGAAAATAAGGAGAGATAAGGAGGTTCCTACTACCTTTTCTAATCTGTGAAGGAGAATACTATGATCAATGGTGTCAAAAGCTGCACTGAGGTCCAGTAACACAAGTATAGTGACGCAACCCTGATCAGAGGCCCGTAGGAGGTCGTTTACTACTTTAACAAGTGCTGTCTCTGTGCTGTGATGAGGCCTAAATCCTGACTGATACAGTTCATTTATGCTATTTCTATGTAGATATGAACATAGCTGCTGTGATACTAACTTTTCCAAAATCTTGGAGATAAAGGGAAGGTTTGATATCGGCCTGTAATTAGAAAGCAGACAGGGGTCAAGGTCAGGTTTCTTGATTAGCGGTTTAATAACGGCTAATTTAAAGGATTTGGGGACATACCCACTACTGAGTGAACAGTTAATTACTTTCAACAGGGGTTCTATTATTGCTGGTACTATCTGTTTGAGAAAATGTGTCGGTATAGGATCTAATATACAGGTTGATGATTTTGAAGCCTGAATTTTTTGCCTAATATTTATGATTTTATTATTGAAAAAGTTCATGAAATCCTCACTACTGCATGATGTTGTTGTGGAGATTTCTGCAGTGGTCTTGTTTTTAGTTAAGTTAGCTACGGTATTAAATAAAAATCTCGGGTTGTTTTTGTTATTTTCTATAAGAGTGGAGAGATACGTTGATCTAGCATCACTGAGAGCTTTTTTATAGTTCAGGATGCTCTCCTTCTATTTTGAATACTATCAATTTAGTTTGGCGCCATTTACGTTCGAATTTTCGAGTGGTTTGTTTTAAAGCACGTGTGTGGTCATTATACCAAGGAGCGAGTTTCTTATCTCTAATCATTTTCCTTTTAACTGGAGCTACATTATCTAAGCTATAACGAAGTGCTGACTCTAGATATTCATTCGCCTGTTCGAGTTCTGTGAAGTCAGATGACGATCCAATCAAAGTTGATAACTCTGGAAGATTATTGATAAAGCTCTGTGCGGTATTTGATGTAAATATACGTTTAAGGTGGAAGCGCGGTGCTGTGCTGCATACATTATTACAATGACACGCTTTAATCGAGACAAGGTAGTGATCTGAGATAACTTCAGACTGTGGAATTGTGGTTATATTTCCTATACTTAATCCGAAGGATAATATTAAATCTAAAGTGTGACCTGCTTTATGAGTGGGTCCTACTACACACTGATTTACTCCTACTGAGTCCAGTAAGGACATAAATGCTGTTCTCAGAGGGTCTTCTGGATTCTCAAAATGAATATTAAAGTCTCCAGCAATTAACGCTTTGTCTACAGAAACAACAAGGTTTGAGAGGAAATCTGCAAATTCACAGAGAAACTCCGAGTACGGCCCTGAGGGTCTGTAAATGATGATTAGCGGGATCGACTGAGCTGACTTTATGTTACTATAGAGAACTTCAAATGCATTAGATTTAAAACTGTGTTTTTGTACGAGAGACAGATTATCATTATAAATAACTGCGACTCCTCCTCCTCTACCAGTTAGCCGAGGCTGGTGTATGTAGCTGTATCCAGGAGGACTAGCTTCATTTAGAGCTACATACTCGTCCTGTTTAATCCAGGTTTCTGTTAAACACAATATATCAAACTCCTGATCTGTGATAATTTCGTTAACAATAACTGCTTTAGATGCGAGAGATCTAATATTTAACAGTCCTAGCTTCAGATCAGAGTTGCCGGCTGCGCATTCAGTGTGATCTGAGTTTGTGGTATCTATGTTAATTAAATTACTAAAACAGACTTTCTGAGTCTTTCTAAATTTATGTTTAGCTCGGGGAACAGACACAGTCTCAATATGATGTACCCTGAGTGACGACTCTCTGCAGCTAGCAGACGGTTGGTTTAGCCTGTCTGTCTGCTCCCTGGTCTGGGCTCTGGATTGTCACCGATTAACTAGGCCTCTTCTGAGACTATGTGCTATACTGCAAGAAATGAGAGCAGCACCTTCCCGAGTGGGATGGACACCGTCCCGCCCTAACAGGCCAGTTTTGCCCTCAAAGGTCTTCCAACTGTCTATGAAGCCCACGTTGTTTTCGGAGCACCACCTGGACATCCAGCGGTTCAGCGACCATAACCTGCTGCAAGCCATGTCACCACGTCTCATTGGGATGGGACCAGAGCAAACTACTTCTTCGGACATTGCCTTCGCTATTTTAAACACCTCTGTAAAGTTATGCTTGCTAACCTCTGACTGACGAAGGCGTATATCGTTAGCTCCAGCATGTACCACTATCTTGGAGAACCTATGCTGACCTAGAGCCCTAAGATTACCTGCTATGTCCGGTGCTCTGGCTCCCGGGATACACCTGACCACTGCCGCTGGCGCCCCTAAAGGCCTAGCTAATTTCACATGTCTCAGTATAGAGTCAAACCTGTTGGACACGTGAAGCGCAGAAGAGGTGTGCTCCGGTGGGCTAGCCTTAGCGTTAGCTTTGGCTGAACGAGTATGCTGCCGAGTCGTCACCCACTCGCCCCGCTGTGAGGGCTCTACTGCCGGAGTCGGGGGCTGATTATCTCATCCAGACTTTCCGCTACAGGATTAATGCTGCTCTCGCGCTCTCTAACCCTCTCTAAAGTCTGGATGCGCTCCTCTCATGCTGATATCTTCTCCGTCAGGGTGCTAACTAACACACACCTATCACAAATAAAATTATCACTAATGACGGAGGAAGAATGTCTAAACATCCTGCACTCCACACACTGAGCGAGCTGAATGGTAGACATGATAACGTACCTTTGTGCCGGAGTTGTGATTATTTGCTGATGGATTCGCTTGTTGTTGGTCAGATGATAGGCGCGTTCTCTCAAAAAGTGCAAAAAACCGGATAAAGTCCAGTAGTGTTAAAGTGTAAAAACTAGTTTGTTATTTAGTAAAAACGGGAAAAATATATAATTATAAAAAACTCAACAAAATATAATCTAAAACGCTGTTACAAACAGACGAGGAACTTTCGCGGGAACAATACGAAAAACAGGAAGTTACGTCACCAAAACAAAAATTTCAATATAACTACCATGAAACCAAACATGTAACAAACACAGTCATGTATCCAACAATTCTTCATTATTTTATCAAAGCAAGCCATTGTCTCACAAGAAAAAACTCACAGAAATCTAGAGCAATCAGCCACCATTGCCAGGTGAATTGAATAATGCTCATTATCTATTATCTACCAGAATATTGAAGACAGGATCATGGGCACCAAAAGCTCATCTACAGTATATCTGTGGCGATCTACGGGAGCCCATCCAGCCTGGTCCCAAAGATCCAAGATTTAAAGATTCAAGATTCAAAGAACTTTATTAATCCCAGAGGGAAATTGCTTTGCCTTGGTTAGAGTTGCTTTGATTTGTTTACCAGGAAGAAAGGCAAGGGGTAATAGATTAGACAAGGAAACAAGATTAGGGGAAAAAATAAATAAATTTAAGAATTAAAAAATTAAAATAATAAAAAATAAATAAGTAGAAAATAGAATGAAATATATCACGCAGTAAGTTACAGTAAGTTACATATTGCACTAAAGCTAATTAAGATATTGCACTTGGAATGGAAAAGAAAGAAATTGAACTGGTAATCAGATATTGCACTTGGAACTGATATTGAGCTGTGGGAAAAGTAGAGTCATAATGTAATATTGTATAGTAACTACTGACAGTCCCTATCCCGTAGTGTAAATGTTACAGAGACAAGTTGTAAAAATTGATGGCCAGTGGGAGAAAAGATCTCCTGTGGCGCTCTGTAGAACACCTGGTCATAATCAGTCTCTGGCTGAATTTGCTCCTCTGGTCGGAGAGAAGACTGTATAGCGGGTGAGAAGGATTGTTCAAGATTGTATGTATTTTGGACAGAATCCTCCTCCTTGCCACATCATCAACAGACAGACCTTTTAATGACCTGGTCCAGTCATTAAATGAAAAGTCAATATAGCACAAATGGCTTATTCTGTAAAAGTCAATGCTGGTCATGATAGAAAGCTATCAGAACACCCAATGCATCACAGCCTGCTGCATATGAGGCTTATCAGGCAAATAGTTCAAGGTTGTTGAGCTGGCCTTTAAACAATTCACATACCAATCTGATTGAGCACTCATTGGATGCGCTTGACAAACAAGTCTTATGAACAGTGATAAGTCACAGCACTCTAAGGATTTGGAATCAGAGGATTCGCTGGACATGACGCTAACGCTGCCAACGTTCTGGTGCCAGGCATCACATCACTCTCCCAGAGGTCTAGAGTCAACCCTTTGGCACAAGGGGAACCTTCTGTACACAATATTGGGCTTCATGTTTTGGGTATATTTAAAAAAAAGGCATTAATCATTAAAATGTGATAAAATGGAAAGTCTTTAATTAATTTGCTTTATACTGCAAGATCTCACAAGTACAGTTTCCACCATGTAGTCAACTTGTTAATCTCAGTCATTACCTGAGCATATGGAAATCCATCATGTCAGCGTCTTTACTTCAAATGTCAGACTGCCACTAAATGCACCTTTAAGAAAATGACTGTAATTTTAATAAAACACTTTTTAAGAATATTGAGTCTTTTATTTCCGGAACAGGCTGTTTGAGGACAAGCCAGAAACTGCAAGAAAACTTTC
Organism: Clarias fuscus; assembly: GCA_030347435.1. Classification (NCBI taxonomy): domain Eukaryota; kingdom Metazoa; phylum Chordata; class Actinopteri; order Siluriformes; family Clariidae; genus Clarias; species Clarias fuscus. The sequence goes on from CM059220.1 coordinate 22,391,587, forward strand.
TGTGAAGGCAAGCGTTAGAGGTTAAGATCAAATAAGTTATGATCAAATAAATACTCTTTCTGCTAGTTTTCGAAATGTTCATTAATTCTGGATTTAATTACTGGGCTTGGGCGAATACCATGAACCCTTGACAATCCTATTACATTTAACATCGAACAAACATAATCTAAGAATATTCTGTAACGGAAACAAGAATGAAGTCTGACCTGGTGTCACGGCAATAAAGGCAGTCATGTGTGTATGATAGGGACAGTGTTCTTCGTTGCACGCCTTAATGGAGCTGGGCACGAAAGAAAATGTAATCAGGGTGGAGAGATTATAAGGCCAGCAGACCTCCATAATAACACATTTCCATAATAACACATTTTGCTCTCAAAAGTTACATTAGCTCATGAAGCTTTAGCCTGTTCGTAAACAGGAACAATGAAACACAGAGCCTCATAGTCAAAGCCAGTAAGATGTTTTCATGTGTGTTTTATTGTGTTTCAGTGATCATTAATGAAGGCGGCACGTTGGTGTAGTGGTTAGCACTGTCGCCTTGCACCTCCAGGGTCTGGGTTTGATTCCTGTCTCTGTGTCTCTGTGTGCATGGAGCTTGCATGTTCTCCCCACACGTGGTGGTTTCCTCAGTGTACACTGGTTTACTCCCAAAGACATTCAGATATTTTTTCAATTAAAATTTTTTTTAATTTTCAAATTGCCCGTAGTGTGTGAATGAGTGTATGACTGAGTGTATATGTGTGTGTGCCCTGCGATGGATTGTCTCCTGGGATAGGCTCCAGGCACCCGCCATCCTGATAAAGCAGAATAAAGCAGTATAGACAATGAGTGAGTGAATGATGACCAGAGATACTCAGGTCATTAACATACTGTACGTACATTTCCACTATACTTGAGAAAAAGAATCCCTCTAAATATAGATGTAGTGTTATGATGCGTTTTGCTGGATCTGAAAATAAGTCTAGTGTTCCAGCATGTATAGTATGGTCACTACTTATTAGGGGTGTAACCAAATACAAAAGCATTATCTGGATTGAACAGATGTTCGGATGTGTTTTAAACAGATACAAATACAGTTTATAAGTAGGAGGCAAACTATGTAATCTTCTTCTCATTTTTCTTCTTCATATTTTAGAAGACTTGTCAGAAAACATAAAATGGTGCAGTATTTGGTTGAGTCTAAAGGTGTGCAGTGGAAATGGGATCCCAAGGGACGCAACAAAAGAAGGTCTTCAAGAAAACAAAGACATTCAGACCACATGAACACTACCACACTACAGCAGAATGTTTTACCAGCATGTGTTTATTCATCCTAATTAAATGCCTGGTCATTGTTGTGGTGGTTTAAATTTGAACAATAGTTGTGTTTACACAGTACTGTGCAAAAGTCTTGAATCCCCTAATTTCTTCAGATTTTGCTTCCAAAGCGCTAGACATTCTTGTATTTTTAATGTAGTCTTGAGGAATAGTTCTCTATTTTTTTTTCTTTTTTATTTGACTTTCATTGTCAGGTCAGACCCAGTAGTTGAGCAGTTTCAGAGGAATGCTTTTCTTTTTTTCTTTTCTTTTTTTTTAAGTCACACAGTGACCTATGAATCATTTAAGCATTAACAAAAAACATCTGACTTAAGGTATGACACAGTGAGAAAAAGGTGCAGATGATGACGGATGACCAGGTCGATGATTAGTATACTGGTGATGCTGAATGCTGAATGGTTGGAACAGATGAGAGGGGAAATGAGGCTGCTGCTGAGCTTTTTACATGGATTGCTGAGCAAAGGAGTTATGAAGTCTTGTGCATTTGCTTTGTGTTCTATACCAATAACAACATCTTTTTATATTGTATAACAAGCTTACATGCTTTATGTATTCGCTATGCTTGCAGTATGCTACAGGTACTTGCTTCAAAGCAAAGGCATTTGTATGATTAAAGTCGAATCTTGCCGCGATCAACATGCCATGGCATCATGTCCAGAGCCTCCTTTCTATTAGCTTCAGTAAATTAATAATCTCTCAGTTATCATTTATAAGGCATATTGCCAACCATGACAGCACTGGCTATTAGACACTAAATCCTTTTTTTTTTTTTTCCTAAAGTTAATAAATTATTTATTTTAAGCAACTGAAAAGCCACAACGCCATTAAGCACTGCTTAAACTCCTCTCTGAAAATTTAAAATGTACCTCTGAAACCCCATTTTTGCATTACTATATTTTAATTTATATATATACACAGTACCAACTGTAGTGAAAAAATATAAAAATGGGTCACATTAGAAAAGAAATACATATCATGTGATTTTATGGTTGTTTTCGTTTGTTTCTGTGACCGAAAATATTATGAATACAATGAAACCTCTGTTGTCAACCGTAATTCGTTCCTAAGTTCTGTTCGTAACCCAGTTTGGTTGTAGACCATTCCCCCCCCCCCAAAGGAATACCTACAAGTAAATAGAATTAATATGTTCTCCATTATTATTATTAACTATATTTAACTTTTGATTTATTTAGTTTATACCATAAAATATAAAACAAAGTATAAAAATAATACACAACTAAATGTATCATGTGGTGCAATGGTTAGCACTGCCGCCTTGCACCTCCAGGGTCCGGGTTCAATTCCCAGCCTCCGGGTACTCCGGTTTCTTCCACGGACCAAAGACCTGTTTGCAGATTAGGCTAATTGGCCTTTCCAGATTCCAGATTGCCTGTAATGTATGATTGAGTGTGTGTACTGTATGTGCGTGTGCCCTGCGATGGATTGGCACCCTTTCCAGAGTATACCCTGCCTCGTGACCTAAGTCTCCTGGGACCCAGGCTCCAGGCCCCGTGACCCTGAATATAGGATAAAGCGGTATAGACGATGTGAGAGTGAGCGAGAATTGGCCATGTTGTTAGACTACCAAGTTATGCAAAAACGTTTGGGAGACCCTGTATTTATTCATTATTAATTTATAGAGTACTTTCATTCTGATAAAATATACAGTGCAAAAATAAAAAGTCGAATATTTTTTATTTCTGTACAAAATATATTTCTACTAGACTTGTACATTCATGTTATCAACAGTGTCAACTTCAACTAGGTTTAACATACTTTAAAATACTGTTTCTCCGTAACTCAGATAGATATCCAGCAAAAATCATCAAAATTCTGCAAAAGTTCAGTGCAGTGCAGTACTTGTATGTTTGTTCTCAAAGTACATTTTAGAGCACAGACTTAATGGAAATAAAGAAAGTGGTGTTTCCACTTGTAGCATTCTTATTTCCACTTGAGTATTGAGATTGTGTACAGTACTTCTTCCACCTCTATGCACCTCCTGCCATCAGGGGTAACAAAAAAAAATTCACATCCACTAGATGATAATGGAACTGATGACTGATTAAGTGTCCAAGAATCTTTTTTTTTAATGCACCCTGTGTTTATGTTTGCTTTCCTTCACACAGTGTAATTACATTCATGAACATTTCTAAAGACTTAATTAATGAGTCTATTCAACATTGACTAATGATAATAAAGCTGAATTACTATTATGAATTTAAATGTTTATATTTGCCAGAGTAGGCACAGATGCTGCAGGGACAGTGTTCACCTGAGAAGTTCCTGGAACATATACATGTACCGTGACATAAGCAGGAAATGACTTTACTCATAATGCATCCTAGGACAAGGTCACAGGAGATTTTTCACAGCCTGTTATTCGCAGTGGAACATTATTTCTGCTGTTTTGAATAAATAATAAGGAAAAGAACAGCAGGGACCCTGTAGCCTGTCATGATCAGACTGTAATTCCTTCATGGATATTTGTTGAACAAGCCCACGCAGCCATATAATTAAATCTTCTAATGCAGTCCGTTCGTTTCTGTTTACCTCGGTGTCAATTAATACAACACATAAGAGAGCCTTAAGCAGATTTCAGCGCCGAGTTTCATTCGAATGGTAAGACAGTATAAATTTGCATTATGAAGCTTGTTGAAAACCTTTTATTCATATGCCTTGATGGTGAAATATTTTTACCTTTCCCAGGTAAGACTATACAGATTATAAATAAAAACCTACCATAATAGTTATTATATATGTAGGTCAGCTTTATATAAAAGGGCATAGACAGTGAGGTGGCCTTAAAGAGAAAAAGTGCAGGCAGCAGAAGAAAGGAAAATCATTGTATGTAGCAATGGCTTTGACATTTTCAAGTACATCATCTGTGCGTTCACCTTGCTATGGCAATGCCCACACCAGGACCCGGACTGTTCCAGGACAATTAGTATCAGCGTAATGTACTTCGATGCTGGCTCACATTTCTTTTGCATAGGTCATTAGATAGGCTTCGCTTGATACTGTGATGAAGAATTTCACAATCTCATCTTTGATGCTGCACCTTCATATCAGTTAAAGTTGGTGTCTCATGGGAGTGTGTGGGGGAGTCTTGTACTGTATACAAGATTTTATATATATATATATATATATCTTTTCTGGCAATCACATAATAGAATCAACAATAGAATCAACAATGGTGTGACTACTGACATCTTTAGTGGAAACATAATACTACACATTGCTGCCATAATTCAATATGAGGTTTTAAAAAGGCCATAGATAACAACTGTTGAAGTGTGTATAATATTGGAGACCCTTTAGCTATACTACCCTACTCATTGTGCCAAAGTGTCACCAACTAGGAGAAATAATAATTTTTGTTTTATTTAATGTAATCTTTTTTTGTTTGATTTTGTTTATTTAAGATCTTTATAAAGTGACAAGAGTCATTTCAAATTCCCAATGCAATATATCCACTGATATAGTAGAATGATCGCCAGTTTGCCTTCAATGGTGCCAGTATACACCTATACTGTTTAACCACAATAACAGCAATTTAAAAACAAAAATCCCACAGCTTTAGGAGTTCAGACATGTAGTCAGTAGGAATGCAGATCTGGGTCAGGTTCATCATGGTAGGCAAAGTACACAAATCCTATACTCACTCACTCACTCATCGTCTATACCGATTTATCTTGTATTCAGGGTCACGGGGAGCCTGGAGCCTACCCCAGGAGACTTAGGGCACGAGGCAGGATACACACTGGAGAGGGTGCCAATTCATCGCAGGGCACACAGACATACACACACTAACACACTCATTCACACACTATGGGCAATTAACCTAACCTACATGTCTTTGGAATGTGGAAGGAAACTGGGGTACCCGGAGGAAACCCACCAAGCACGGGGACAACATGCAAACTCCATGCACACAGAGTGGGGAATCGAGCCTGGCCGGGGATCGAACCCAGACCCTGGAGCCCACTAATCCTACACTAAATAAAATAAAAAAATAAAAAAATAAAAAGGAGAGATACGCTAGGTAAATTATTACCCAAGTAAAAGTAAAGGTCCTCCATTTACAGCACATTTGTACTTAAGTAAAAATCCAAAAGTACTTACATTTTAAATTTACTTAATTATTAAATGACCTGAGCTTGGTTTAGCTCATAGTAGCCTTTAAATCATAGTAAAGTTTTCTAGATTTTTGTCGTAGGATGTAATGGAGTACAAGTATAAATATCTATAAATAGTCAAAGCTCTCGTACAAATATGTGAAAACTTCACTTGGGTACATTAACAAAGTAAATGCACTTAACAAGGCAAATGTACTTGGATACTTTCCACCTCTGGTCTGGGTTTTCATAATGAAAGTCAGGGAATAAGGACAGAGGAGCCCATTCTAGTGTGTAACTTGTGCATGTAAGTGTGCATTATACAGTACCACATGCCCATGCAATACAGTGTAACATACAGTACAATAAATAATGGATACAAAAATAAAAACAATGAATGTAAGTGAAGCATGCTGTATGCTTTCCATTAAAAAAGGAGAGATATAAAAAAGTACTATGATGGGTAGTAAAGCAGTCTCTTACTGGAGGATATCTACCTTTTAGCAGTCTCTAGCAGACCAGAGTTTGTGTGCCATTGAGATAAGGAGCCAGAGCTCCAGAGGGTGCCTGCTGTCATCTCCAGGACTGCTGTAGGATGTGCTAAAATAAAGCTGTCATAATATTGAGGTACAAAATTGGAAACTCAAAACCAGGAGCACCATACATGAGAGTAAAACACGATGAATTGTGTATTCATGTACAGCATATGCTCTTCGATACATTTGGATCAATACAGTGTTTTTTGCTTTACAGTATTTCCAATATTTTTTTTTATTCCAAGCTTTTGTTATTGTCAACCTTAACAGTCAGTGGCCATCGGTTTGAATCCGATCCATCCTAACCGTAGGTCAGTGTGTTGATCTGTCTTTTTGCAGTTCTTCTTTGTCATCTGGATCCCCCCCATCTTCCTAATCATGCTGTGCTGTTTTAGTGATTGTGGAACGGGAAATTTCTGACCTGTCCTCAAATTCTTAGTAGCTAGAAATTCACAAATTTCTACATGATTCCTGCATGATTTTTTTTTTTTTAATATTATTTTTATGTACCAAATTCAGAACATATTTCCAACAGAAAGGCTTTAAATTGAATTGAATTTTTGGCTTTTTACAAAGTACTTTACAGAATTATCAGTAGGTTGAATAATTTGTTATGAAATATTGTGAAAGTGTAAGTTCCTATGTATATTAAATACAATTAAATGATGAAGATTTAAGATTTCCAAATGTGCATAGATATTTAAAAATGTAAAAGTTTATGTTGTAATCTCAGCAGCTTCAGCACCTCATTTTCCCTCTCGTCTGTTCCAACCACTCAGCATTCAGCATCACTAGTATAGTTATCACCAGTCATCATCATCTGTTTCTCGCTGGATCATGCATCACATTAGAGTTTTTTTTATGCTTGAATGATTTACACGTCCCCGTGTGACTTAACAAATAAAAACATTCTCCTGAAACTGGTCAAGTACAAAAATGAAAAAAATGCCAAAATGAAAGCCAATAAAAGTATTTTAGAAAGGCTGAAGAGATACTTTTCTAGACTACATTAAAAATATGAGAACGTCTGGCCCTTTGGAAGCAAAATATGAGGAAATGGCGGAGACTTTTGCACAGCACTGTGTACAGTATATCTAATAATTTCTATAGATCCCCATTTCTTTTGAACCTAGCCCTCTGTAATGGCAACACGTGCAAACACTGTTACTACCATCACCAAGCTTTTAAATTGCATTGCTCTCATCATTCCCAGAATATTACCTTCACCTCTTGTTATCCCTGCCTATTTAAGTAAGTAAATCCCCAGCCAAAGGCTCTTTGTGAGATGTTGAGTTAATGGATTCTTCTTAATATTCTAATTGGCGCCTCATCAACTCCTCGATCCTATGTTCTTTGGGCTGTGACACAGAAATCAATTAAGGTTCCTCATCATTAAGAGCATATAAATTCTTTAAATTCATGAGTGATTAGAATGGAAGCTTTTAGAGAGTGGGATTACATGGGTGTTTTCTTTATTGAAGTCTTTTTAATGTAATTAAAAATAATGGTAACAAATTTAAACATTGGAGGTGAGTCAAATGTGCGGTAATGTCCATTAAACCTGTCGATAGGAAACGTCAGTTAGTATATGAAGTTTTTTTATTTTTTTAAAATATCATTCTGATATTTGGTCCTTAATGCCACTCATTTAGAGTACATTTTCTTTTGTTGTGCATCAATAAATGACAATGTTTTGGTTTGAATAGAGCTTCCTATCCTATGCACAACTGAGATAACATTAAGAGTGTTGTATTTAGGTAGTATTTAAGCAAAGAAGATTATATGTGTTGAGGCGAGATGATGTAAATTGGTAACATTGACGAAATTGCAATTGTAAGAAATGGGACTTTTTTGAAAACAACAGCAGACAAGAACTTTTTTTGATTGAAAATCCTACTGCTTTAGTGGCTTTTGAATGTCACCAGCTTCCACTTGCACTTTTCTCCCCATGTCAGCATAGCACAAGATGAAAGCAGCAAAAACAAATCAGAAATGTAAGTCTAAATCTAGGGGGAAAAAAAACAAAAACATATTGGTCGACATAATTTAAATATTTAATTAATTTTTAATTAATATTGAATTCAAAGTTCCAAGCAATCACTACACTTGTATTTACATAAAATTTGTTTTAAAAATATTTTGTTTAGTTAAATAAAATGGCAAATACACTTCAAATTCTAATTTTATTTGTTGCATACACAGTCATACACAATACGCTATGCAGTGAAATGCTTACACGACCGCCCGTGACCTTAAAAAGATTATTAATAAGAAATACATATGACATAAAATAAGAAATAAAATATAGAAAAACTTGATTTTATAATAAATATCATCATCAGTTTGCTGCGGAAATATTTGCTCTTGTAAATAAACCGGGTCTACATTTCCGCTCCTTTTCTCTTTAGTGTCGATATCTATATACTCCCAAGGTGTGTGTGAAGGGGTGTTAGTCGAGGCTGTATCATTTGAGTACACATCACGTCTGCCTTTGGTACCATCTGTTTGTTTGAGGTAGTTTGGCGGTATTTACAGATTGTCATTTTAAAATGCAACACAACAGCGTATTTGGGGTGCCAGTAGGTAAGGAAAAATCCATGAATTTGTAAAGCGTTAGGTTTTTCTTTTATATTTTCCTTTGTATTCTGTTATTGTTTTCCCTTTATTTTCTTCCTCTCTTTTCAAATTTATTTCAGTCTTCTTCATTCCCTATCTGTGGTTTGCTGTGGAATGTGTGTTTTCCATGAGGATAGTCCATGCTTGATAACGGAGGGGCGCATGTAAAGCTCCTTATGTAGCTTGCATGGTGGTCAGTGATAAGTCCACTCTTTATTCTGTGTTATTTTTGTGTTGGCCAAATATGTATAGAATCTCTTGTTCCTGTGAATAAAACAAAGAACATTGAACATCCATCATACAGTATGTGTGTGTGTTTGACAGTATACAGTATGTCCTGATATCAGCAAGCATGTCAAAAAAAACATGTCACATTGTGTCACGTGCAACCGAAGGATAAACTGAAAAGCCTTAGCAGTTAGCCTGTGTAGCGTGGATGGTAAACCCAAACGAGGAAGCAGCACGAATAGGCAGGATAACCACGCGATTTGTCTAAGAACTCTCTTACGCAAAGAGCAAGGATCTACACAAATAAACCCGCGTTCTAACAACACACACTCAATCGAAGAAGCAACCCGAATCGGTGAGTACTCACAGAATAGTCGACGTATCGTCAGCAAAGACATGGGCGAACTCAATGACTGAGCAATGTGAAGCGCCATTTTGTCTCCTTTTATGCTTCCTGGAAACCCGACCGTACTACTTCCGGGTCCTAGTGCCAGTCGTGTTACGAGTGTGCATGACACATTGGACAGATCTAGTGATTCATTCATTAAATCATACATACAACTTACCATATAATAATTCTCTCAGCACTCACTCTCTATAACACTTTTCCCTGCACAGGGTCGCAGGAGGCCTGGAGCGAAGCAAGATCCCCTTGTTTATAAGAGAGTTTGCAATGAATAGCTCTTTGTGTAATTGAAAAGTTCTTTTAATTCACTTGTTGTGTTCTGGGTCAGTTTGTTCAATTTGCTTTTTTCCCCTCTTTTATGACTGACATTTTTTATCTGACTGGTATGAAGATTAATGACCTTGTCTAGACTATTCTTTTGAACACTAACTAAAAGAATCAATCAAAACCTTTTTTTTTTTTTCTTTTCTAATTTTTCTAATTTGACTGAGCTTAGAAAATAAATGGACAGGAATATAAGAGGAGTATGTATCAATAAATAAAAATAAATAAACAAACAAACAAATAAATAAATAAATAAATGCTGTCTGTTTCTTTTGCTCTTACACACCCACACTTACAGTACACACACTTTGCCACTGTTATTACACACTCATGGATACCAGTGTGCATGAACCCACACATCCACTGACTGAATTCGGACTGAGAAAGATTTTATGTTTAATCATTTTAATTTTGCGCCACTGTCCATTATACCTCATATTGTGATCGAACCTGTACCTGTATTTGCAAATGAAGTAAAGGTTCACTGCTTAGGTCACTGCTACTGTGACTTAAACTTTTCATTTTCCCATATAACCCATATATGCCCGTAGCTTGACATGGCATTTTAGCTTACCAGTTTTTTGATAATAGCTGTGAAAGTTCTCCTTTTTTCCCCTTGTCCTTGATGGAAAATACCTCAAATAAAAATAATATAATCTGTGGTTGTTTTAGTCAAAAAAGAGTGCTATACTGTCATTTATACAACATTTAGTTCAGATCTAGTGTTCATAAAGTACTTACATTTCTTATAACTTTTCAACGTGTGTATTACAGCATTCAACTGGGTTTTCCCATAGGAATAAATACTATAGTTTACTATACTAATTACTAAAGCATGTTGCAATAAATACCTCAAATAATAGATTTTAACTTAAATAAATAAGAAAAGCTATATTACTTACTACATGTCGTAGTAAACTGTAGTATTTTCTACGTATATACAGTAGCATAGTATTTTTTTCAATATTTTACTATAGTACTTTTACTACAGTAAGGTTTCCTTGATTTTATTATATATTCTTCTTATAGTATTGTTTGTGTCATTATCAATGGATATGAAAATGAATACTTTTGATTTAAAACATGAAAACTCCCTGAATTAATTTTCAAGGAGAATGTACAATATCATCAAGTGAGTGTGTCATAAATCTGCCAGAGCAGAAATAAATAAAAAAATAATTGATTTATTGTACCTTTAATATTAATTACAGACTCCATGGCTACACAATATACAGTACAATATATGCAAATCAACCAACAATTTTGTTCAGTATTTTACACAGTCACCTTTCTGATATGACTAATATAATATCAATAAGGCATAATATCTAAGTACACTAAGGCATAATATCACTAATGGTATAAAGTTAAAAAAAATATCCATAATGAATGAATAATTCAGAGACATTACAATAAAATCAGGGTGTGATATCTTTCTGACACCAATGTCACAAATTTCACAGGTCACTCAATCATAGTTTCCCCTACAATTAATACAGGAATTAACAAATCTTCAGGAAATCAGATACTAATAAGGCAATAAGTTCTGAGAGGTACGTAACAGTATTCATGTGAACCATCACTAGCAATAGAAATTACCCTATTTTCAACTACTGATAATATTTTAAATATATCCCAGATGTGTATCCTTAATATAGTACTGTAAGTACACACCTTTACTGATCAATCCAATTTATTTTAACACAAGGCCAAAGAAAAAATATATATTCTGGAAAGCACAATATTAGTTCAGCTAATCTCTCTATCTTACACACATATACACACATTTAACCACTGCTGTTTTCTTTACTCTGTGAAGAGGTACAAATATTTGCTTAGCAAATACTGTATTAAAGTTTGAATCCTAATAACATTTCTGAAAAATTCTCAGAATACACTTTTCTGTCATGGAATTCTTTTGCTTGTCGAAGGCACGCACAAACAAAATGAGTACTGTCTGATCAATTTCCTATCAAGTAGTTTATTTTGATAATCAAAAATGATTGCAGACAAAAACTAAAATTCTCTTAATAGAAATGACAGTCTAGATAGTCTGGGAACGCATGTTAAATGCGAGACGTGTGTCCTGAGTATTATCCCAAGCTTTAATTCTTAAATATCTATAATTATATCAAAGCGGCTTTCATCTCAGAATTATCCTCTAATTTGGGCCATACTTCACACTGATGGATGTTTTGCCCCACACTTTTGTTTTCTCAAGCTTTTCTAATTAGTGCGATGTGTTCATTCTGGTTTGTTCACACAGACTCGTAAAATGATGCAGGAGCATATGTATAATAAAAATATTTTATGCCTATGCTACTGGCTCTCCAGTGGCTCTGTGTCATAAAAGATAGATTTAAAAATACTTTTACTTGTTTTTAAGCCATGCATGTCCACCCACCTCCTCATGCAGTATATTAGAATGTCTTTATGAATTTGCCTCTCCCTAACAAAGTGTAAAATCATATTGCAGAGCATGGTTCACACTTAATGGTCATTAATGGTGAAATATATCTATTTGCTGTCTGTTTGTGTTGTTTCTTCATTGGTGTAACAACATACAGTACATACAGTACCAGAGATGATTGATTGAAGATGACATGAGAAGCCCAGCTTTCCCAAATAATAAACAAAATGCAGTAGCTATGTTAAATGTATTCTGTCCAAATTAAACTTTACTCTGAAATGGCCAAAACTCAATATTTTAGTAATACAGATGATCAAATATGACTGTTTACGGTGGACAGCGCAGCCTGTGTAAAAATCTCCTTTGAAGCGCCTGACATACCAACTGCAAAACTCCTGTGACTTCACGTTTGCTGTAATTTAATGTGAGAAAAGATAAGACAACAATCTTTTGATAAATCATTTTGGGTCTCGCCCAGATGCACAGCTTTTCTCCATCTAATTGGAAGTTTCGTGGATAGTGAACCATTTGCTCGTGCTGTCTGGACGGTCGGCTTCGGCTTATAAATATTAGAAGATTTTTCAAAGTGGGAACCTTGTAGCCGACTGCCATTCACTGAAACTGTAATGGACATGAATAAACATTCAAACTTAAACATATAAGACATGGTAAATTAAGGGATTGAGCGCTCAGAGCTACAGCGCATATGTCAGTAGGCTAATCACAAACCTCAGTTTTACTCAACCAGTAGCATGAAATTGTATCATACTCATTTATTTTTAGTCGTTTTATAGGTCTACTAGAAGTTCCCACAACTTTGTTCATGTGGAATTTAATTACGCACTCATAAGCGTGCAAAAAAACCTCCAAATTTTTACATGTTACTGTGCATGCGCTAAATGAAGGCGTGAGGTCGCATTTATTAAGTAGATTTGAACTGGACACTCATAAGCGTGTATTTTTTTTTTATGTACAGCGCCATCTGTTGAATTTTAAGATGATTTTCAAGATCAGTTTTGTTTTATGATACGAGATCGTTTTTCCCTTTAAATTTCAAATTTGCATATTTTCTCTTCCTGTGGGCAGATTGCAATGAAACAAAGCCTGTAAGTTACATCAAACTCGGCCAAATACACCTGTGAAAACCATATTAAAATTCATTTATTAGTTTTTTGTGATGCATGAAGAAACAAACAGACAGACAAAAATTCCAAAAACTGTCTTGATTTGTTCTATTGCTCAAATTATTTTTTCACAAATATACACGCCAATTGTATAGTTTTTTTTAAAAATATATGTATAGATGTACTGTACACTTGAAGTCGAAACTTTACATACACTTAAGTTGAAGACTGTCAAACTGATTTTTAAGCATGCTACAGATTTCATGTTAACAAACTATACAGTAGTTTGTGAAGACAGTTAGAACATCTGCTTTATGCAGGAAAAATAAATTCGGATGGATCGTTTAATTTCAGTATATCACAATTCCAGTGGGTTAAAGATTTACATACACTTGGGTGACTGTACCTTTAAACAGATTGGCAAATTGTTCATGGCTTTAGAAGTTTCTGATAGGCTAATAGACATCATTTGAGTCAATTGGAGTGTATCTGTGGATGTATTTTAATGCCTACTATCAAACTCACTGCTTCTTTGTTTGACATCCTGGGAAAATAAAACTTAATTAGCCACAACCATAAAAAGAAAAAGAAAACATTGTGGGAACAATTTCCTACTGCCCGAAGAAACGACAATCATCTCTACAAACAATACTGTAAAACTATAAACACCATGGGACCACATAGACATCATTCCGCTCAGGGATGAGGCGCATCCTTTGGTACAAAAACTGCGAAAACATTCCCAAAACAACAGTAAAGGAACTTGTAAAGACAATGGAGGAAACATGTACTAGAGTGTCTATATACTCTTAACCTGAAAGGCTGCTCAGCAAGGAACAAACCAAAAACCGGAATATGGTTCACAGCTGCTAATGGGGACAAAAATCTTTCTGTAGCAATGTCCTCTGGTTGGATGAAACAAAAATTGTTGTCTGAAGGAAAAAGGGGGAGGCTAGCAAGCCAAACAACATAATCTCAAACATTGCAGCATCATGTTGTGGGAGTGCTATGCTCCAGGAAAGACGAGTGCACTGCACAATATGAATATGAAGAAGATTATGTGGATATGTTGAAGTACCATCTCAAGACATCAGGAAGGAAGTTAAAACTTGGATGCAAATGGGTCTTTCAAATGTACAATGACCCGAAGCATACTGTACCTCCAGACTTTTATCAGAATGGCTTAGGGATAATAAAGTTGGGTTAAAGATTTACATACACTTGGGTGACTGTACCTTTAAACAGATCGGAAAATTATTCATGGCTTTAAAAACTTCTGATAGGCTAAAATACATCATTTGAGTCAATTGGAGTGTATCTGTGGATGTATTTAAATACCTTCCATCAAACTCAGTGATTCTTTGTTTGACATTGTGGAGCTTAAAGTTGAGGTATTGGAGTTAAAACAGTTATCCTAACTGACCTGACACAGGAAAAGTCAGGAGTCAATATTAGGAATTGTGAAAAACTGAGTTTTAATGTATTTAAACCAAACATCTTAGGTGCATCTTAAGTGCATTTGCTAAAATTGGTATGATACAGAGAAGGTTAGCATGACCACTGTGCTAACCATCAATATAGCTATCTTTTTATCTATCTATCTATGGATGGATGGATGGATGGACCCCCATCCAGGGTGTACCCTGTCTCGTGCCCTATGTCTCCTGGGATAGGCTCCAGGACCCGCGTGACCCTGTATACAGGATATAGCGGTATAGGTAATTAGTGAATGAGTGAGTGAGTGAGTGAGTGAGTAATTGAGAACAGGATTGAACAGGATGCCAAGCAAACAGAAGAAACAGCTCACACATAGACATACAGTACTTCAAATAGCAGACACCTGTGCATGTTCTATTTTATACCCACCAGCTGCCACTATAGCACACAGAGTATCACGTGATACGGAAGCATTTTTAATGAGCATTTTTAATGTATCAGACTGACACTGGATCCTAGTAAAGAGTACTGATACATAAGCTTACCTAGTTTTAACATAATTCTGTCTTATCCCTTGCTTTATTTTATAGCATGATCCTTCATGTATACAGTATATCGCAACTAATACAGTGAAACAATGGTTTTTGAATTAGAGCTTGGGAGTCTTCAAAGGGAAGTCATTGTGTCTGTATTTACTTTAATTACAGTGAAGAAAAAGGATAAAGCAGTTAGTTATTAGTCTACTTGACAGGTTGCTTGGATTTAATGTATTTAATCCAGACATCAATCATTCAAAAAGACATATGCCTTTAAATAATCAGCCAAAACACAGTATTGGTGCTGATTTTATATGTTATACAGTACATATAATACAATAAATGTGTTTTACAGAGATGATTTTATATTTTTCAGAGTTACACTGTTCTCACTTTAAACAATAATAATAATTTAAAATGCTAATTATTCACATTTCTTTATGAGTATTGGTGTAAGCTTCAAGAAGCATATACAATAAGCTGTAAAAACGGTTGCTTAAATTTAAGGCATTCTGGTTTTTGGTAAAAGCAAAAAAAGCAAAAAAAATCTGTAGTGTCCATAACCATGTCAAATTCATGTTGCAATATCTTAATTTTTTTCATTTTAGAAATACACACTTTTCCAGAGTAATATCTTTTTTTATGTGAAATCTAAATTGGCTAAGTTTCATCTGAATGACTGTTAAGATTATTGAAAATTTGAATTAAAAAAAGTTACAGGCACTACATCAAAGGGCATAAAACTGTATTTAGGAAATGTGTTTATTTTTATCTGATAAAAATATTAATGTGTATGCATAGTTACAAAAAAAAAAACGAAGCATAGATCGGGAGATAAGAAGCATTAAGTGTTATGAACAATTGTGTTATATGATCCAATCTGAGAATAAAAAAAAAAAAAAAAAAACGTTTTTTTTTTTTTTTTTTTGCCACAATATCATATTTTGGCTGAATTTCAACCTGGATCTAATGTGCAATATTCTACCATTGGAAGGACCAGGGAAGCAATA
The DNA here is from genome assembly GCA_030347435.1 of Clarias fuscus. Classification (NCBI taxonomy): domain Eukaryota; kingdom Metazoa; phylum Chordata; class Actinopteri; order Siluriformes; family Clariidae; genus Clarias; species Clarias fuscus. The sequence goes on from CM059220.1 coordinate 22,407,646, forward strand.
TAGCTGTAATTTTGAAGGAAAAAAAAAAAAGAAAAAAAATATATATTGAATGTACAAGTTAAAATCATTTTCAGTCATATATTTAACAGGTATATTGGACGGGCTTTAAACGGTTTGTGAAAAAACCCTGCTGAAAGGAGATACCCCGGTCACGTGACTTCGCCATCGCGATTCGCCATGCAAATTTCTGGTGACTCCGGCTCTGCTGATTGGACCGTGATCTCATGCGCACGTTCACCTGGAACAAACCGCAGGCGCGTTCAGAACTGGACAGCTCCGTGTCTTGATCAGAGCTCCATACACGCGCACACACACACACACACACCCGCGCACGCGCGCACAGGCGCACACACCGGCACACGTACCGGTTTGTGTGTGTGTGTGTGTATGTGTGTCTCATGCGTAATGCGATTACTCTCGTGTCGTGGGGATTTAAGGGTCATTTCGGAAAATTGTTGCCAGCGGCCGTGGAGGTAGAATAGAACATTTGGACAACACTTTTTTTTTTTTTTTTTTTTTTTGATGGACTTAATTTAGCTGGAGAGTTTAAGCGTTTAAATCCGCCTATGGGAGTAACACGCGCAAACACACACGCGCACACGCACGCACACGCGCGCAGAGGGCGCTAGTGTGTGGCAGAGGAACGTTTCTACATCTCTACAGGATGTGCTCGCTTCTCAGGCACTTTCGCGCCGAGTCTGAGGGGGGACTACCTGCCTTTCCAAACTAGCATGGTAAGACTTTTCATGTGTACATCATTTATTAACTCATCTCTTTATTAATAAAGTGAGAGAGAGAGAGAGAGAAATAATTTTGGCACACGTTCGCGCCTGACATCATGTGCTTAAATCGGATCATGAACCTAAGCTCCTCTCTCTCTCTTTCTGTCTCTCTCTCTTTTTTGTTGTTGTAATAATTCTGTCTAGTCTATCTATGCTGGATTTTTTTTTTTCAAAATCGCTTCCTGTTGTATTGTAATGTATTGCATTGCATAGACCTACTGTAACATCTTCGATCATACCCGAAAGCGCAAAACCTCGATTTTACACCTTAACATATCCTATTTACTTTTCTAACATCTTAAATCATTAATACAAATATATATTTAGCTCCGTGTATACTGTGAATCAAACGAGTTTGCGTGCACACACGAGTAATCTGTGGGGGATTACAGTCTGCATCAGTTCATCTAATTAGCTCGAACATCCTCCGCCAATCTGTTGCCTCACTACACTGTGTAAAAGTAGTATTGATTGAGATGAAAGTGCGCATTGAGAGTGTCGCTGCTTTGGACATGAATGGAGTTGCGGTGTTGCTGCACATTGCTCACTGTAGCTTAGAAAGCTTATTTATTTCATCGTTTGGTTTACCTGGAGCGTGCAGTTTGGACCGATGGAGGAAAGCTTACAGGAAAGGAGATTCATCTTCAGGAAAATAAACCCTGATAAACCACCTGCTTGCACTTTGTAGCGTTGCTCGTCTGAGTATTGTTTTTAAACATGCTTATTTATTCAGAACTTTGTTCCTACTCTGGTGTACTACACTATCCTATCCTATACTACACTGCAGTGGTTCTCTACCCTGGTTCTCACCCATATTATGTGTTTTCCTTGCTCTGTCGCACCCATTACAACTGAAAAAAAAAAAGTCTGTAATTACTTCATTAGGTAAATCAGGTACTGAAAGGACAATGCAGGGCCAGAACCAGGGTCGAGAACCATCGCTATATACATTAGTACCATTCTATACAGTACCAACTTATACAATACCAGGACATACCTGGTAACTGATGTTAATTACTTCATTAGTTAAATCAGGTACTGAGAGGACAATGCAGGACAGAGGGTAATCCATAACTCACGGCTATGTAGTACCTTTCCATTCAGTACCAACTCATTCCATTCCAGGACAGACTATTTTATACCACATTATACCGTACCACTCTATACCATACCAAACTATACCATGGTCATACCACACAATACTATACTTTAACTTATAAATATTATACTATACAACTCTACACTATACCATACCAGGCCAAGCCATGTTATAGCATACTATACTATACGATGCAATACAACAAAAACGTATGATACGATACTACATTGCAATGGTTCTTAACTCTTGTTCTCACCCATATTTTGGTGTTTTCATTGCTCTGTCACACCAGGACAGGCAGTCCTCCATGACCAGTTTAAGAACCACTGCTATACAGTACCATTCTATACAGTACTCATACCATATCAGGATATACTATATTATAACACATTTTACTATACCATACCATACCATAATATACTATACTATACTATACTATACTATACTATACTATACTATAACTGATAAATATGTTGTACAACTCTATACCATACCATACCATACCATGCCATAGCAAAGCATGCTATACTATACTATACTATACTATACTATACTATACTATAACTGATAAATATATTGTACAACTCTATACCATTCTACACTACAGTGGTTCTTAACGCTTTGTCCAGCAGATTTAATGTTTGCATTGCTCTGTCACATACAACAGAAAAACAACATACAATTGAAAAAAGGCTGTTAATTAGCTCATTAGTTAAATCAGGTGTGCTAGGGCACTGAGAGGACAGGACCAGGGTCGAGAACCACTTCTATACTTTACCATTCTACACAGTACCAACTCATACAATACTAGTACATGCTCTATTTCACCATACCATACATACTATACCATGTCAACTCAAACCATACTGTACTATACTATATCTGATAAATATTAGACTATATAACTCCAAGGCGGCACGGTGGCTTAGTGGTTAGCACTGTCGCCTTGCACTTACAGAGTCCCAGTTAGTTTCCTGCCTCTGGTCTGTGTGCATGGGGTTTGCATGTTCTCTCCGTGCTTGGTGGGTTTTCTCCGGGTACTCTGGTTTTCTCCAACAGTCCATAAACATGAAGATTATGTTAACTGGCATTCCCAAATTCCCGTAGTGTTTGAATGAGTGTGTGTTTGTGTGTGTGTATATATATATATATATATATATATATATATATATATATATATATATATATATGCTTGTTTGTGTGCCCTGGGATGGATTGGCACCCCATTCTGGGATAGTCTCCAGGCCCTTGTGACCCTATATACATAATAAAGTGGTAAGCGATAAATAAGTGAGTAAGTATACAGCTCAGAAATGCCATATCAAAGCATGCAATACTGTACCAACCCATAAAATACCATATTATACCATACTGGTCTATACCATACCATACCGTACTATTTTATACCATACCATACTACATCAACTTATACTATACTACAGTACTCTGTACCACGTCATACCATAACATACTGCAGCTGATACATATCATACTTTACAACTTTATACCTAGGCTGCTTAATTTTGGCAAAATCGTGATGATAAATATTTTGGTCAGTACTGAGATCACAATTATTTAGCACTATACCTCATTAACTTTGGGAACATCATGCATTTGTTCATCTTTAAATAAAACAGCCTGGTGTTTTTGACAGTGGAGATACATACCCCAGAGATAAATACCACAGCCTGGGTTAGAGGGAGTTTAGTGAGGGAAGAGATCGCACTGCTTTAAAGTAAAAGGATGTGATGGATTTCTAACACAAAATGGGAACATTACTGAGAAAAAAGGAATGCAGCACCAAAATCATTTAAATCACAGTTAGCTTGCTTTCATAATCATTGGAAGCCATGATTGTAAATGAAATTGAAATTGCAAAGCCTTATGCTATACCACACTATACTATACCCCATTATACCATTCCATAGCATTCTATAGCATTCCTTGCAAAGAGCCAGACTTTTTACTTTTTAGGTAGTCTTGATTAGTTTGCCACACAGTAACCTATGAATCTTTCAAGCATAAAAAACATCTAACCTAAAGCATGAACCAGTGAGAAACAGGTGCAGATGATGACAGGAGATCAGGCCGGTGATTAGTATACTGGTGATGATGAATGCTGAGTGGTTGGAACAGACGAGAGGGGAAATGAGGTTGCTGCTGAAGTTATGTAAACAACCGATTTTTACATCTGTCAGCCTTTTTAAAATTTTATCTGCATCATTTAATTTAATTTAATATGAGGAGATGAGGGATAGCGCAAGACAATTGCATAGGACTATACTATACTATACCATACATACCTGTACCATGTTTCATTTATGTTTTTACAATCATACAGAGCTGATAAATACACTTTAACCCACTTCCTCTCTTATACCAGACACATGCAGGCTATAACAGGATGTACGGAAGCTATTCGTTTTCTAACAAACTACCCAGGCGATTTTAATAAAATGGATAGCCGGCAGGGCACCAGAATGTAATTATCCCACCACATGCTGTGGCTGTTCCCTGAACAGGGTAAAAAGCTTTTCTACTAAAGGACCCATGGGCACCTTACACTCTCCCCTCATCTGCTCATTAATTATTGACTCGCGCCGATGCGAATACTAGCCTCTGTCATGGTGAGTCATTTGACCGATTCTTTTAAACAAGCTTGTTCCAGTGACTCAGATGACAACATACAAGTCCTTTGGTTCACCATTCTGACATTAATCTAGAAATATTGATATACAACACTGTTATCAAACAAAAAGGCCTTTTAATAGTGTGAACACTCAGAAACACTCAGTTTCCGTGTTGTATTCCGTGTTGCACCCATTTCACTTTCATGTTTGGTCGCGGAGGCAACACAATATTACAGTAGGTGGATGGTCATAATGTTATGGCTGACTGGTGTATAGATATATAGATATTTAGATATAAAACATACAAAAGATAAAGGTAACTTCCCAGTGATAAAGAAACACCCCAATGAGTACTGCGAGTGTGAGAACAGCGGCATACTTTATGTCTAAGACCTCATATAAATTTCATAATCCGGTTTCGCTGCACCGCATTGCAGGCTGTTACAAGTCAGACATAACACTGTCTAAAGTAATATTAAAAAAGGAGGCAAGTTCGATGTCATACCTAATTGCATTCTGTTTAATAGTGTTGAAAAAAAGTTGAAAATATTTGACTCGTGTGCTCCCTTGAAGTCACGGAGTTCACCCTCAGCAGTAGCCTTGATTTGTTGTTCAAATCAAACTGTCATTCACGTGTGTTTGTAAGACATCTGGAAGTGGTTATGAGCTGAATTATAATCCAGCAATAAGGTTTAAAGTGACTAAACAGAGATGTACTTGACTACAGGGGTAAAGGCATGGTGTTATCTTCATTCTTAAATCAGAATACATCAGAGAACATATTAAACACTGACAGCATGCCATCACACGTCCGTACTTCGTGCATTAAAATCATTAAACATGAACAATACATTGAAAACAAAGCCTTCTTTGGGAGCTATGTTAAAACCTTGGAACACACCATCAACGTGTTCTCTGGCTTTATTTCTGAAATACTTTTTTAGAGATATGTACTGCAGCGTGTGCTGTAAGACCTCCCAGAGGTTTGTGGAGCTTATTCAACACCTTAGTTGAACTTTTCGATCTGACTCCTACGTGAGCGTCTTGATTGGGTTAGGACCGGGTGACTGAGCAGGCCATTCCATTACAGACAGCTCTTCTCTAAATCTCCTTTACATCTCTTTCACACACTGAGCTGTGTTTTAGTGTCACCAAGGTTGAAAAATGTTCAAAAAAACAACACCAAAAAAAAAAAAAAAAAAAAAGAAGCAAGTTGTCTCAAACTTTTCAGAGACGTGTATACATGAGTGACTAACTGTTACTATGATGGTTAAATGAGCCTACTGAGGTCTGCATTGTGAATATTGTGAGTCTTTCTTCTGTAATTGTTGTAATTATGGTAATGAAATGGAGGAGTTTAGAACAAGACATTTCAGATTGTTTTCTTTCTCCTGTTAGTGCATCATTGTATTACACCGTCTTTAACCTCTAGTTCTGCTATTGTTTGTTGAGCTGCACCATACTTTCTTGGCTGTTGTCTTGTTTTATCTAACTGCTGAGAGCCTACAATGCATGCACTGGATCTCATTGGTAGGCATCAGTCAAGAAAGGGTTGCAAAAGAATTTCTGGAACATTAGATAGAACACCATGAAGGTCATCATGGAATAATTTGGGGCACCACGGTGACATTACCAACAACAGGACGTCCTTCAAGAATTGACAAAAGGACAAGAAGAATCATGTCAGGGACGCTGCCAAGAGACCTAACACGACATTAATGGAGCTGCAGGAATCTCTGGCAAGTGCAGGTCATTCCCTGCAAGTCAAAGGCTATGGGATAGGATGGATATATGGAAGCATTTCAATATTAGAAATAATAATAATAATTCACGCCTGCAAAAATCACCAAAAAATCATGGCAAAAAATGTATCTAACGAGACCATGGTAGTAATTTATGGGCATAAAGATATGTTTGGGGCAGGTGGCACAGTGACATATTGGTTAGCCTCACACTTCCAGGTTCGAGGGTTTGATTTCCGCCTCGGGTCTGTGTGTGTGGAGTTTGCATGTTCTCCCCAAAGACATGCAGATTAAGTTAATTAGTGTTCCCAAATTGCCTGTACTCCGTGTGTGTGTGTGTGTGTGTGTGTGTGCTGTGATGACTTGGCACCCTGTCCAGGGTGTACCCCATCTCATCTCCACTGGACTTCAGGGTCCCGTGACCCTATGCAGGATAAGCAGTATAGAAGATTAATAAATAGGTATAAATAAATAGATTTTCTTATATTTTTTTATATTGTATATTATAGATATATTATTCTTTCTTGGCTAAATTTACTTTCTATTTTATTTCTTTTTAATCATATTTATTTCCTATTAATAATCTTTTATTTTAAGGACACAGGAAGTCATTTAAGCATTTCACTGCATATCGTACTGTGTGTGACTGTGTATGCGACAAATAAAATTTTAATTTGAATTTTAAAGTGTTTAAAATATTGCAGTTCCTTTGTGCTCCTACAGATGTTTTAAATTATTCATACATTAGAGGCAGCACAGCATCCTGTGTGGTTGGAGCAAATTATTTGCCATGTTTGTTTAGAATTTTGTTCAGAAAATTGTTGCAAATTTTGAACAAAAAGCTAATATTGAATCGGCATATTCATAAAGCACAATAATTATTAAAAATATAACACTCCTATAATACAAATCGAATCGGTACCTGGGTATTGTGATAATATTGTATTAGGTGATCCCTGGCGATTCCCATCAGTAATAGCCATGGTGAAGCATGGTGGTGGCAGCACCATTTAAGTGGAACTGGTTCTAGTATAGACAGAGTGAAGAATTATTGAAACCAATCAATTTTCGTAAAATAATAAATAGATAGACAGATAAATAAATAAATAAATAAATAAAGCCTGCGATCAGTCAAACATGATATTCCAAGCACAAAACCAAGCCAACTAAGCACCGGCTTAAGAAGAAGAAAAAGCCTAATCGATTTTGGATTGGTCTGGTCGGAGCCCGGATTTAAATCCTATCAAAAAAACCTGTGGAATGAATTGAAGAGGGCTGTGCAAAGGAGATCCTCTCACAATCTTATAGCTCTGGACATTTTTTGCAGGGAATGGAAACAAATTGCAGATCCAAGATGCCTGAATGTGCAAAAAATGATCAAGAAAACCAGGTGCTTCATTACAAGCAAAAGTTTTCTCCAGTTTATCGTAAGCCGCCGTTATTAGCAGGGGTGTTTAGACTTTAGTTATTCAATGTATATCTGCATCTGGGTATCTGCAAGGCCATGAGGTTAATATGCATTGGTGTGTCCGATATCATACGTGCATACTGTATAATGTGATCGTAGCCATTAGGAGGCAGAACAATCAAATAAATAGTCCTTAAAAGTTGAATTTCACTGTAGAAATGTATGGAAAGGAATGAAATGTTGATGACATTGAGACCACATTGAGAATGAGCACTTACCTCTGGTTTCTGCATCACAGATTCTGTGCTGCGAGGTATTTAATGTGGGTTTTTTTAGGTTTGTACCATGGAAGAAAAAGGACACAAGGATATTGCATATTAAAAGAAAACGAAGTGTCGGTCTGAATCACATTCAGATTCTCTCACTGTATTAGTAGTAATGGGAACTATTCTTGTAGAAGGTAAAATTCAGCTGCAGCCCTGCATACTAAAACTTTACCCCAGCCAAATAAACTAATATTCAATCCCACAATCTCAGATGAACAAATTCATGCAGATTCTCCCGACACTGACATGTTTTTAAATAGGTACGAAATAAACAGTGGAACCTTGGATTGTGAGCATTTTGCAAGATGAGCAAATTTTTTAAATAAAGTTTAACTTGATAAACAAGCGAGGTCTTGACATACGAGTTGTACGCATGCTGTTTGTCTCCCACGTCACGTGATCACAACTGACCCAATGAGTCTCCCTTCTCGCTTGCTTCGTGGGGTAATCATTGTGGGTTATCATCTCCCATGCTCAGTCTCAGTGTGCGTGCAAGTGGTGTCCAAGCCTTTACTGAGAAGTACCATCCAAACTAAAATGTGATAATTACTTTAAGTTTATACAAAGAATCAATATTTTCATGTTGACACTTCTTTGCGAGACTTCTGCAATTCACCCTTGCCATGCTGTCAATCATCTTCTGGGCCACATCCTGATTGACGGCAGTCCATTCTTGCATCATGAGTGCTTGGAGCTTGTGAAAATTTGTGGGCTTTTGTTTGTTCACCCGCCTCTTGAGGATTGACCACAAGTTCTGAATAGGATTAAGGTCTGGGGATTTTCCTGGCAATGAACTCAAAAGGCATTTTTTGTCACCAAACTGTTCTTGCATAGTTGGAAGAAGTTGCTCTTGGAGGATGTTTTTGTATCATTCATTGTTCATGGTTGTGTTCTTAGGCAAAATTTGGAGTGAACCCACACTCTTGGCTGAGAAGCAACCCAGCAAATGAATGGTCTCCGGGTGCTTTACTGTTGTTGGCTCGACACAGGACTGATGGTAGCAAATATTGACTCTTTGCATAAACTTAATGTAATTGTCAATCAATACATGTCGGTCCTGAGCTGCCAGTGATCCAGACTCCCTCTGCCCTCTGGACCTGTCTGACTCATCCTGGTGCCCCGCTTCTGGTTGGAGCTTTCCATAGTGTGGGAATGCTGATCGGGAAAGCAGCGGCTCAGTAACAGTTTAGGCACTGGGTTGCTTATCAGAGGGTCGAAGGTTTGCGCTCCACCATCGCCGGGTCACGACATTTGGATCCTTGGGCAAGACCCTTATGCCTACAGTAAGTCCCACACAACCCAGCCACCGCATGCAGTGCCGATCGCAACCCTGGTTAGAAAATGTGAGGGTTGCAACAGTAAGGGCGTAAAACCTGTGCCAGATCTTGCGGATCAAATGATTAAACGTGGCAACACCTAGGATAAAAGGGACAAAAACCCAGGAGAAAAAAATGTGTGGGAATAGTGATTAGTGGAGCTGTATGGTGACACTCTCTCTCTCTCTCTTTCTCTCTCTCAAGCACTCCAGCGCTTTCCGGATGCTTGGTGATCATTATGAGGATTTGCAGTGAGAATAAAGATTTTTATCAACTAGAAAAACAGCCTCTGTTCTCTATGAGGTGTGTAAGAGCCAAGGATGCTGTAAAGGAGGATGCAAGATGGGTGTGTTGGGGGGTGGCCGTGCATATTTGTACAGTATGCAGGACGTCTGATTACGGTGTGACCCGAGTCAATACAGTCTAGCTTAAACTCTGTGCTGGAGATTCTAACATGATTGTTTTAATACGTTTTTCAACATGTTTTAATCCAGATTCATATGTACATGTACTTTATTATGTTTTTATTAAAATATTAATTAATGCATTTAAAAAGTTTTAAGCAATATGAAGAAAAAAGCAGCCTTCGTTACATGATAAACACCTCCTACAGCGTGTGCTGCTTGCAAACGCTGGACGATTTAAAAAGAAGAAAAGATAAACAGGCAGCATTTGGCTCAGTCATGATATCAGAGCATAAGTTCCAAATATCACACAAAAAGTAAAAAAAAAAAAAATAAAACATAATGCTGCTTTAAGCAAAAATTCTCTGGCAAGGAATTATGTAATTTTCGTCCTTGGTGCGGTCGGCCACCGAAGTGTGAAACCGGACATGATCATGTTCTTAGCAACATTCTCGAATCATATGTATTAGATGAGTGTTTTCTTTTTTTTTGTCTTGTATTTAACACACACATATATGCATATACAGTGGAACCTTGGATTGCGAGTAACTTTGCAATTCAAGCAAATTTGTTTAACAAATTTAATAAAAACTGCCGAGCGTCGCGTGATCACAACTGAGCCAATGGTTCTTCTCTCTCGTATGTGATGCAGGATTATGGGTAAACGTCTCCCATGGTCAGTCTCAGTGCGTCACTCGTATAGTCAACATCTGTCAGTGCGTGCGTGTTCTGTTTACTGTAACATTGTGACCAAGTGTGTGTGTGTGTGTGTGTGTGTGTGTGTGTGTGTGTGTGTGTGTACACGCACGTAAAGCAAAAAGCAAGTGTCATTAGAGAGGTTACTTGTTAAAGATGCAGTTTTCAGAGAGTAGTGATTCCGTTTGTTTGTGTGTGTCTTAGAGAGGTTCCTCGTTAAAGACGTTTTCTGACAGAGCAGTATTTCCATTAGTGTGTATGTTTGTGTGTGTGTCTGTGTGTGTGTGTGTGTGTGTGTGTGTGTGTGTGTGTGGGAAAGTTGTCATACACAGTAGCCCCCTCCCTCTTTCTCTCTCGTTTTGCTTCATCTTCACACACACACACACACACACACACACACACACACACACACACACACATGTACACACTAACATGCAGGATTCTTTTCAAAGTGCAGGTTAATTCGTTTTATTTTCAATTTATATTTGTATTAATTATTTTTTATATGAATATCTTTGGGTACGAAAATTGGATGAATCATGGGAGTTTCCATTATTTTTTATGGGGGAAATTCACATTAATATACAAGTGATTTGATATACAGTAAAGCATGCTTCCGGATCAAATTATGCTCGCACTCCAAGGTTTAACTGTACAGTATGTTGATTAATGTAAAGCTAATACTTGCACATATATACAGTACCATTAAATTAATGTTAAGAAATGTTTACTTTGTTTATATCGGATACTGTGTGCAGCAAAGTTGGTTTGACGTCACTCTGTAAGTAGGGAAGGCATCAGGCATTTCATGTCGCATCTGGTCCCGAATTATCCAGTGGTTCAGTGGGTTGTGCCAAATAAATGGTAATAGGGCCATTTAGAGGAAATAGTACAAACAATGTTTAAAAATATTCCTTATGTAAAAGAACAATTGTTTGCCTTATTTGCTATATATATTGCTATTTTCTATAGTCCTGTCATTGTTTTTGCACAGCTTGGTGCACCTAGATGTCTGGACGTACGCCTGTTTCTATAAGAAAGAAGGCTACACCGTTTAGCCATACTGTACCATTAACACCACTGCCGGGTGAATTAAATGACATTGATTATTAATTATACACCAGTAAACTGGTGACAGGATCATGGGCACCCAAGGCTCACCCATGCCCACAGGGAACCAAAGGCCAGCCTGTCTGGTCCAATCCCACAGAAAAGCCAATGCAGCACAAATAGCAGAAAATTCAATACTGGCCCTGAAAGAAAGGCATCACAGCCCACAACACATGGGTCCCAGAATGCAATGAACCCAAAGCTGGAAAACCCTTGAGCAAGGCCCTTAGTTCTGTCTACTCCAGGGGCGCATATGCTGGCTATGCTGGGGTATGTGAAGAAAGAATTTCGTTGTGCATTACTGTATATGTGACAAATATAGGCTTAACTGAACTTTGTGGCACCCCTGCTAGGGGCTGATGGGAAATTTGACTGATCAACAAACACAGCATTAAGTAATGAACAAGGCTGATATTTTTAACACAGTCTCCTAAACACTGTTAGCAGTGTAGGAAACGTAATCAGATTGCACCTGACTCTAAGCCTCTTACTGTCGCCTCATATTAGACGCTTTGAACATGCTCGGAAATACGCGCCTGTTCTAGAGGTGAGACGACAGCTGACTAGTCTGAAACAGAAAGAAGAAGAAAAAATTCAGAGAATAGAAACTAAACAATAACCTCAACTAAACAATCAGGTTTATGCAAGTCAGGTTTGTAGATTTTGACAGATTGATGGGAAATTTCAGGAGGTTCTTTTTGCGGTTTGCTGCGCAGTGGACTCAACACTTGAATGGCATCTCAAGCTGTACGGGCCAAACAGAAACAGTTAAAACGGCACCAGGAAATAAAGCCTGAAGTCAGTGGACAAGCCTAACAGAATAAATGATGTAAGGAAGTCAAAATGATGGAGCTGTTGTCCGTTCATTTTCAACGCACGGTGCGCTTCTGTATGCGTCTTGCACAAGCAAATCTGAAGCAGGCGCCGAGCGAGAACCGAGCCGATGTACATCTCCTCGGTGTGTGTGTGTGTTTTTTTTTAATCAACAGAGTGTGTCATTGAAAAATAAAACGTTGTAGGATGTAATATTGATGTGCAGGATAGGAACTACTGTTTCTTCTACCATCTGTCTCCGTCTGCCAGTTTGACACACACATACACACACCACACATACACAGAATGAGGCAGGCAAGCAGAAACAGAGGGAGAGGAGAGAGCGAGAGAGCGAGAGAGAGAGAGAGAGAGAGAGAGAGAATATTGTAAGTTATATGCATGTTTTTTTTTATAATTAAATCATTTAGATAAATAAATAATTTAGAATTTTGTATCAAAGTATGACAGCATACTACTTTTAATATTATTTGCTATTGGATCAAAAAGAAAATCACTGGTTTGATGAATCCTTACTGAGAACCTGCCACAAGCAAAGAGAAGACATAGGTTATGAACAAACTCAAAATTAAATAGGTGTTTAATAGACAAGTGAACAAAAAAAACTATTCATTCAGTTATATATCGCAATTCATCCCAAACGTAATCCTGCATGTGGTGCACTCTAAACTATTCATACAGTACATTTGTACGAGTGAATTATTTGCTAGTTCTTTTAGAAACGTAATGAAATCTGGAATTAAAATCGTGATACTTACTGTACAGGATTGCAGTATGAATCGAATCAGCACCTACAGTACTGGGCACAAGTTTGGATTTATTTTCTACATTACTGGATTTTTTTCCCCAAAAAATATGAAGTAACACATACGGCATTAGGTGATAAAATAACAACAACAACAACAACAACAATAGTCAGTTGTTATTTTAAGGCATGATGGTCAGCTGTTCTTGCAAGAACAGTATTGTCAATTCATTTGCAAAACCCATCAAGCACCATGATGAAACTGGCTCTCATGAAGACCTTCCCAGGAAAACAAGACCAAAACTTACCTCTGCTGCAGAGGAAAGAAGTTCATTTAGAGTTACCAGCCTCAGAAATCACCAATTAACAAACAGCACCTCTGATTAGAGCCGTTATGAGCCGTTATGAGTCTGTTCAAAGGAGATTATTGCATATTTTGGATGCCTCCAGCATTGTTTTACAATGTAGAAAGAAATTAAGAAAGACCATGGAATTAGAAGGTGTGTCCAAACATGACACATGATAATATCGTATCGGATATTGACTAATCAAGCAGTTTTGTTATGTGGCTGGTTAATCAAGTTTCAATAGACGTAACGCTTTGTGTCTCAATTATTGCTTTTGTTATTTTATTACATGTTGGTTTGAATAAACACCCAAAAGGAACAGCCTGACCCGATCAGAATGAAACGTCGAGGGGAATGAGAGGAGAAGTGAGAGGACTTTTTATAGTCTGCTCAGTACTGTAGCCAAATGTAAACATTTGATTTGATCCGATTGTTTCTGTCTTGTTGTAATAAATATGTTCTTTCTGTGCATGTTTGCATCACATGGGAGTAACATTAGGTAACTTTTTCACTCCCATTCCCGATTCATCAGAAATGGCATGAGAACAGCTGTTTTAAGAAGTGTCCAAATTGTTTTAGGTTTTAAGACGAATGAAAAACAGATGAATTATTGCTGCACTTTGAAACACTTCGATACACTTACCGGGCCGGGGCCCGAATCAAGAGAGATGGACAAACGCACCCATGCACAATGTGTGTCTCATGATCTTTGCTTACTATCAGCAGATAAAGAGAGCCCATTTAAGCTTTTGGCCAGGTGCCCTGTCTCACATACTGTACATCGCATACTTCAAAAGAACCATTAACATGTAAGTCATCAAGAGATCTGGAGACAAACAGATGATAGGATGCACATTTGCATATTCTGGTTAAACCAAAGGGTTCCAGTTGACACAAGCTGCTTGTATGTACAGTATATTTGTATATAGGAAGCATTATCATATAAGGAATCAGGGCTCGTATTCACAAAGCTTCGTAAGCCTAAAAGTGCTCCTAGTGACGAAATTCTAAGAAAATTCTGAGAATTGTCACATTTTCTTAGAATTTCCCCTAAAATTTAGGATTAAATCTTAATAAAGATGAAAATGATTCACGAAACATCTTAGACCTAAAAACAGCACAAAAGGTCAAAACTGTTAAGAGTAGAGAGGAGGACTTTTAAGAGGCTTACGAGTTTCTACAGCAGAGGACAAAATGGCGGAAAGAAGAAATATTCTCCCAACACTGAAAAGTTAAGCTAAAAGTAAACACTGCTCTTCTGTCCAATTTAGTTTTCTTGTTTCTTCGATCCCTCCTGGATTGTTGGCTACATACCATCCAAAAGTGCAACTTCAATAGACTGTCCTGCAATCATGTAAACTGGTAAAAGTAATAAAATCAGTATGACAAATAAAAATAAGAACTTAAATATAGTAACTACTGCATGGAAATTGGTTGCTTCAAAAGTACTGTAGTCAAATTTTCAACATTTATCTTTTTTTTTTTTTTTTGATTTTTCCCCGATTTTCTCCCTAATTTAGTCGTGTCCAATTCCTCTCCGTCACTAGGGGGCTCCCACATTAAGGCTACTACTACCACTCAGCCGGGAGGGCCGAAGACTATCACGTGTTTCCTCCGAACCACGCGACACCAGCCGACCGCATCTTTTCGAACTGCTCGCTGGCGCTCCGTTGGGGGCGGCGTAACACACTCGGAGGACAGCGCTATCCGCTCCCTCCGTTGCGCGGGCTCACAGATGCCCCTGACTGGCTGTAGAGCCGTGATTAATGTGGGAGCACCAAGTACCTCTCATCCCTCCCCTCTGAGAGAGCTCGGCCAATCAGCTCTCTCTAGACCTCCGGCTGCGAGAGGTTACAGCACCACCATTCAAACTAGTGATCTCCGGATGATAGGGCGAGCGCTTTAACCACTGCGCCACTCGGAGGCCCTTCAACATTTATCTTTAAGATATTTAGCCTGTAATAGAAACTCTGCATAAAGTAGGCTGTAGTCATGATTATACAATTCCTCATATACAAACATTATGATTTCACTGTCTGTTCTATTATCATATATTCGATTTTCACAAAGAGCACATTTTAAGACCTTTACAGGAGTCAGAGGTTATTTTTAGCAACCAATCACAGTCCTTGAATTGCTGCATCATCCCTAGCAATGGGGTCAACCACACCTCCTAAATAAGATAAAGGTTTTTGTACTTTCCTTACTTAGAGTTGCTCTGAGAAGTTTCCTAAATCACTTTTAGTCTAGGACTCCCAGCTAGGACTTAAAACAGCTGTCTCATATGTCTGCGAAAATTCTCAGTCATCCAAGTGAGGTTATCTGGAAATTGAGTCATGTCAACCGGACTTCTTTCTTGTCTCTCATGTGTCTCATATTCTCTCTCTCGCTCTCTATTTCATATGTGGTAAAGCATCTAACCGATCATAGGTGAGACGGAATTCTTGTAACCAATCCTAAGGCAGAAGGCGGGATTTATCAGAAAAGATGGGAAGCCTGACTTAACCTGAAGCTGAAGATAATTCTCCTTCTCCTTCTTCTGCTTCTGTTATATTTGCGTTAGATTAAACGCTTCATGGCTGCAGAAGCACCACCTCATTAAATTTTCTTTTTGATTAAATGCTTGGAGCACGTAAAACACACATCGAATCAGATCAGAGTCCATGTAAACAGTTCAATTGGAATCACTAATCAGAATGATTTCAACTGTATTGAAGGAATATTCTCTGTGTAAATGTAGATATTGAAATCATTGTTGAACAAATTTAGAGAAGTGCAGAGGTGGAATGTTTAGACTCAAATAGGACTAAATGTATCTTTTTTTTTTTTGTAAGGTCAATGTATTGACAAATATGCTGCAATTAGTGGAAGTATAGTGTAGCTGAACGGCATCTAGTGTTGCCTAAATACTTTTTACAGAACACCATAAGAGATCAGTTTGGCTACCTCAGTTTAATTAGGGTTGTCACCTTTTTCCCAGGACTGTCCCAGAAAACATGCGGTATTAACCTGAACCCTGCTGTCCTGTTTTTCAACCGGCTGACTTTATATAGCGCTGTATTTTGTACTGTAGTTAACACGGTTGCCGTAGAAACGAAGGCTGCCCTCACGCTAGATCTATGTGTAACATTTAAATTACTGACATATTTTTTATTTGAATGAACAGCTACTTCAAGTGATTCAGCATTACTGAATGTGGCTGCACAACATGCAGGAAATAAACAGCTCCGTTCAAGAGATTTGCAAAGATCATGTTGCTCACAAAACAGGTGGGAAAAAAACATATAGCCGGATATTTAAAATGTCAAATTAGTCATAGAAAGCAAAACGCAGTCAAGATTTAGTTTTTCTTGGAATTTATGTTATTTATGAAACTTAAATGTGTGCTCATCTGTAAACCTCTGGTGCAGTGTGTAAAAGAACATTCTATCTCAATGGAATAATTGATCATTTATAGCATAAAGCATAGCATAATTTATCTGACCAAATTTTTCCCTTAAATTTGGAGAGTCATTTGGACAGTTTGTAGGGCATTGGTGGCTCAGTGGTGTGTTTCTTGCCTGCCATTGAGAAGGCAGAGATTTGAGTCCCAGCCAATGCCCAAACCCCAGCCACTGGATGCAGTGCCAGCCCCAAGCCTGGATAAAATAGGATGGTTGTGTCATTAAAAACCTGTGGCCAGTTGTGTGAGAATCGGATGGTGGACTATGATGACGCATTGACAGGAGCAGCCAAAAGACCAACAACATTTTGACAGTTCTTACCCACTAGCCAGCTTTCTCCCTCTATCCCACAGCTTCTACTGTTGAGGGCAAAAAGTGTTGTAGAAAAACACGGCCTGGCAAGAAAACAAAAATGCTATTTCAGAAGGGGGAAATAATTGGGCTCGTCAAGCAAAGAAAACAACGTGAAGGGAGATTTGAACCCTTCAACACATTATCAAAACCTGGAAGTACAGTATAGTGCAGAACTGTCAAGTTTGTGGAAGGAATGTGGTCAGAAAAATGAATAAACAGGCTTCTGAATGGTGCAGTGGTAAAGTGCATCTGGAGATCGTGAGTTCGATTCCCAGGTGATGCTGTAACCTCTCGCAGCTGGAGGTCTAGAGAGAGCTGATTGGCCGAGCTCTCTCAGAGGGGAGGGATGAGAGGCACTTCGTGCTCCCACAATAATCACGGCTCTACAGCCAATCAGGGGCATCTGTGAGCGCGTGCAAGCGCAGATAGCGGTGTCCTCTGAGTGTGTTACGCCGCCCCCAACGATGCGTGAGCAAACGTTTTCGAGCAGTTCGAAAAGATGCGGTCGGCTGGCATCACATGGTTCGGAGGAAACACGTGATAATCTTCGGCCCTCCCGGCTGAGTGGTAGTAGTAGCACTAATGTGGGAGCCCCCTAGTGACTGGGAGGAACTGGACAGGACTAAATTAGGGAGAAAATTGGGGGGGAAATGAATTAACAGAGATCACTTGATGAAGTTGCATGGTAAAAAATTAACAGTAAAAATCGCCTCATAGCTGAGGTATGTTTAATAGTGAAACTGAGAACATTTCCTCACATACACGCAATATGATGAGAACTTACAGGATTGGGACTAAACAGCTGCATGGCCATAAGAAAACCGCCTGTTAGTGAGACCAATCAGAAATAACCCTTCAGTTTACTATAAGGCATAAAGATTTCTTTTAGGAATGATGAAAAAAGGTCATGTGGTCTAATGGGTTCAGGTTGACCTTATTCCAGAGCGATAGGCAAATCGGCATAAGAAGGCAAGCGCATGAAGCGATGGATACACCCTGCATAGCGCCCCTGTACAAGCTTCTAGGGGCAGTGTTACAGTATGATCTGGGGTTGCGTCAGTTGGTCAGGTTTAGTCTCAGCAACATTATGTGGCAACAAAATGTCAAAAAGTCAGTTGACGGCCTGAATGTACTGAATGTGCAGGATGTCCCATCTACAGAGAATTTTTCAATAAATTGTGAGTGTGGTACTGGGAGCATGAGGAATTATTATTATTATTATTATTTTTTTTTTTTACACATGAACTGGCCACATTGTGGGCTGTAATTAAAATTAAAGGTGATTTAAGGTGTGTCTTTTTTCTTTGCGTCTTGGCAGTGTAGTTTATTATTATTCATTAATTTATTTTTAATAAAGATTCCCTTTTCTCCTGTAGCCATAATCTTCGTTTCATACTTACATGTGGCTCAGGTCAGGAGCATGTTCTGATGGCAGATATTGTCCGTAAAATATATACTGTATATTAAAAAGTACAGTAAATTGCAAGCGATCCCTTAGCATTGCAGCGTGAACGTAGCTCTTCATATAGCTTGTTTTCACATTTCATGCAGTCCTGCCGGCATCCTCAACATTGAATAAATAGTAACAGCATCTGAGATCATTTTCTTCACACCTCCTAACATGGTGGTGACAGTGACTATGTTTTCAATTCATAGTCGCCAAAAGCCAGACATCTGTTGTCTTTACTCGTTTATGCCCCATGGAAATGCCTGTCATATTGCACGTTTTTTCTCACCAGCCTGTTGATTCATCGCTGACTCCGCCGCTGTTGTCACGGCTTCCCTGGCTGTCTCATTAAACACAAGGACTTAAACAGGGTTTATTCCGCGCTCTCCGCAAGCGAGAAACGCAGTTTTCCTCATCAAACAGGACGACATTAACGAGGCACGGTGTCCCCTTCCGTTCAGAGCGGGCTAAATCATGACATCCAGATGGCCTGTCGTTTAAAATAAATGTGGCACGTCACATCCCGGCTGCCTCAGGGTCCTGCGTTCGATCTGACAAAGACACGGGGTGAAGTGAGACACCTCCTGATGGAGGTCAAGCGTCAGTCTTTTAGACCGAGCCCTGCGAGGCTTCATCATGTCAGGTCTTAGGTTTAGATCCATGGCTTACAAGGCCACAGACTTTTTTTCCCCTGACATAAATGCCTGAGGCGAAGACATATTTCATGTCTTTCAGTTTACAAACTTCTGGTCTGGTTCTTGGATTAGAACAGTGATGAAGTCCATTTATGCCTGTACTGTACGAATGTTTGGACGTATCGATCTGTTTATAGAACTCATACAGTCATAAAGTTTTTTTTATTATAGATTGATTAGAAATGCTCTTTCATAATGCAAAGACATAATTGTGTCTTTGCATTATGAAATTGTTGTGTATTGTCTAATGTTGTGCAGTAATGTAGGATTAAGAGTCAGTTGTTTGTCACCTATACCATACAGCAGAGTAAAATGATTTTTTTCGCATATCCCAGTTAGGTAGCTGGGGTCAGACTGCAGGGTCAGCCAGGAAACAGCACCCCAGGAGCAGAAATGCCTTGCTCAAGGGCTCAGCGCTGGTGGCTTTGGCGGGGCCGGGGCTTGAGCCCTCGACCTTCTGATCAGTAACCCACAGCGTGTTAACCGTCTGAGCCCCCGCTGGTTAAAAGATCTTTGATATAAATCGGTTTAGATGATTGTGTGAATGTGATTTTGTGAAAAAGCAGGGCAATAGGCCAGCTGTAATTTTAACTGTAAACCTATGGTAAGATTAGTACACATATCTACAGATATGCAGCTCCGTCACATTGTCACATGATTGTGACCTACCTAGTTCTTGTGCCGAGTTTCGAAACTTAGATAGATATTTTATTGATCCCGAAAGTAATTCCAGCTATCCAGCAGCACTAGAGACAGTAACACAAAGACAGGTTTGAAGATGTGATTTGTACACTGTATATCTTACATAATGTATAGGCAGTTGACACAGGGAAATGTGAGATCTGACCAAAGTTACTAGTGCACTGCTAAAGAACAGAAAGCTACTGTATAATATGTATAGAAATAGTAATATAATAAATAATAAAGCCTATAAGTTAATAATAACATATTTCATAAATGAATAATACTAATAGGTAGTGACAACAGTGCCAATAGTAGTAATTAAAGTGGCACTGACTGAGTCTTTGCGTAATGACATAATGTGTAATACTTAGTAAGAGCAGTGAGCAGACCCTGAAGCAAACACATGAGAGAGTTATGCAGGTATCACCGTGATGTGTATAGAAGAATAATTTAATCCTTAGGCCTACTGTAGATCTCCTAGTTCACGTTCCCATGCCCCTGTAGAGAGGTGCTGAAAAGCCCAATGGCTCAAGGGAAAAGGATTTCCTGAGTCTGTCAGATGAGTAGCTTTTGCGACAGAAGTTTTCCACTCCTGCTCTATCTAAGCTACTGTATGCATGTATATCGTAAAAACAATCATTTTGAACAACGCTAAATGTCCTTGATTTGAATTATGTGTGATATGCCAATAATACACACTCTCACATTCTCTGTCAAACTGTAGGACTACAATTTAAAGTGATAACAATTTATAATATAGTTCTCCATATGACTAGTATACAGACAAGAACAGCCTTATGTTAAAAGCATGTTTAGATTAATGAATTAAAATGTATATAGATCCAAATATATAACCCTCTTGCTTTTATGCTATGATGAAGTACTTAATAGCCTTATTCAAGAAATTAGTTCAGGTTTTTCTGTTGCACTCCCATTTACACCAATAAAAAAACAAAACAATAAAATGCTAAATATGAAGCCCAGTACAATCAAACCTTGGATTGCGAGCATAATTCATTCTGGAAGCGGGCTTGTATATCAAAACACTTCTATATCAAAGCGAATTTCCCCCATAAGAAGTAATGGAAACTCCGCTGATTCATTCCATAACCCAAAATTATTCCTATAAAAATTATTAATACAAAATTCCTTTTTTTGTGTGTGCGCGCATGTTTGTGCACGCACATGTGCATGTGAAGGTAAAGTAAGACGAGAGGACAGAGGTGGCTACGGTGTAGGATGGCTTTCTCTCACACACACACACGCATGAGCATAAATGACACTCGCGCACGGAATCACTGCTTTTGCTTTAACAAGGAAACTCTCTAATGACACTTGCTTTTGCTTTACTCACGCACACCCACACAGTCACAGTGTTATGATAAACAGTATGTGTGCGCACGGACGTTGACTATACGAGTGACGCACAGGCACTGAGACCGAGCATGGAAGACGATTACCCATAATTCCGCAGCGTGCGAGAGAGAAAAACCATTGGCTCAGCTGTGATCATGTGACATTCGGCAGACAAAGTGCATGCGTACTACTCGCATATCAAGACC
Organism: Clarias fuscus; assembly: GCA_030347435.1. NCBI lineage: Eukaryota > Metazoa > Chordata > Actinopteri > Siluriformes > Clariidae > Clarias > Clarias fuscus. The sequence goes on from CM059220.1 coordinate 22,429,267, forward strand.
TTGTTGTTTACTAAAGTAAAATTAGCTTGTCTTGCAATACACTCACAGACCAAGTTACACGCAGTCCAAGGTTCCACTGTATTGTGAAGATTCAACCTGTTCACCTGGGCAGCCCGGCCCCCTTGGGGTTTGACTGCAAATACCTTGTGGGGTGTGCTATGGTGTCTGGCACCAGGACGTTGGCATCAGATCCTTTGGATGCTGTGGGTTAGAGGATGAGCCTTCTGTGACTCGGACTTCTTTGTCCAGTAAATCCCATGGGTGCTCTATCGGATTGGAATCTGGGGAATTTGGAGGGCAGGCTGGCAGGCTCTGGCTCTTTGCCTGCTAAGCCCCATGCGTGCCAGGGTGTGATGCACTGGGTGTTCTGATACTTTTCCATCATGGCTTTCTTTTTTCATTGTGACATTTACTGTTTTTTGGATTTTTGTACTGCATTGATTTTTCTATGGGATCGGACCAGATAGGCTGGACTTTGGTCCCTGTGAGCCTGGGGTGTCTATGATCCTGTCACAAGTTTACTGGTATATAATTGATAATCAATGCTAATGTGTTAATATTATTGCTGATCTCTCTGTTTGTTTTGCATTTGATTAAAAGATCACCGCTGGACTTAATTCCCTCAGCCATTGTGAACAAAGTTAGCGTTCTTTCTCAGAATATGCATGTTGTTAAGCTGCCACACTGTAGGTCAGTGGCTCCCAGCCCTGGTCCTGGAGGACCACCTGCCCTGCACATTTTAGTGTTTTCAATGCTCCCAGCACACCTGATTTAACTAATCCGGCAAGGTAAAGCCTTTTCTGAATAGATGTGCTTTTCTGAATAGACGGTCCTCCTGAGGCACGGTTAGGAACCACTGCTCTCGGCATTCATACCCGTTCTATAAATGCGTCTATATGTCATGCACTTAAAGCTTTCCCCTGCTGTTAAAGAGTAAGAGGGGTTTGTTTTTACCTTAGAGGGTCAAACAGAAGTGCAGCGACAAATTCACAAGAGAGCACTTCCTGCTAATTTGCATGGTTAAAAAAAGCTGGTAGAAGCTCGTACATTCATGACAGACATGTGGAATAAATTTATTAGACACTGTCTGTCATATTTAAAAGGTTTTGATATTTAATATTTATCACTTCGGGTAGTAACCATCATCCTGCGTGTGAGACTGTTTTAAACGGATTACAATGCTCACGTTGGAATAGTATTTATCACCTCGGGTAAGTATTTCTTTTTTCAGCAGGGAGATCAAAACAGTCTCATTTTACATCCCACAGAATTTTGGCGTTCACCACACAGCAAATCTCTGGCACAGTCAGTTTTCAGTTGCAGTTTTCAGACTGGCAATATGGAGGCATCAATAAAACAACGTCACTTATTACATCTCTAAAATTCGATTTTTTTTTTTTTAAGGTCAGTGAAAGGGTTATGCTGCTTTTTTGTCAACCTGACAATTAATTGTTTTTATGCTAATCTACAAATCAGAAATAACACACTTGTTACTTGTACTTGTGCAGTTGGACTTGTGTAGAGATTTTCACCATAGTATGGCATCAAGTATGGAACAATCACTAGCCTGGGTGTTGATTTTGTGTTTGGTCTGCACAGTGTACAGCACTGACAGCCATTGGATTTCAGGATAGCGGAAGCACGAGTGTGTGTTACTGTACTATACGGTGTATGTCAGTGTATGATTTGTTTTATAAAACTTTTCTCCAAATCAGGTTGATGATCAAAAATCACTGGCACATGCTGAACCAACATGCTGAACCAAGCTGGCTCATGTTTATCATCGTTGCAGTTATTAGCACGTGGTTATAGCATTCAGCTACTATCAACGATTTCCCAATCATCAGCCGTGTACCTTTGCCAAGACAAGATATACATATATCTCTATATATGAAAAACCCATCCGTCAACAGTCCAATTTACTACCAGAGAAGCTGTGTGTCTAGACTCAAAATAACATATTAACTGTACAATAGGTTTAATCATTCCTGTTAAAAATGCAGTGGACTGGATCCATCAAAGGAATCCAGAGAAGCTGTGCATCTCAGCATTTCTACTGTCGTGGGCTTTAAAGGAGATTTTCACTCTGGGGCTGTACTGTCCACCAAAAACAGTTTAAACGAACAGCACAATACTTAAAATAAATAAATAAATAAATAAATTTTAAAAAGCTAGTGCTTGTAGCTACAGACGATTCTGGTCTTTTCTGTCATATTGATGTAACATGTACTGTACGTACATGCAGTTTGGACACCTATCTAGCCATGTCCTCATCTTTTCAACCCTTAAAGCCCATAGTCTTAAAAAAAAGAACTGGACAAACCCTCAGCGATGTCACCTACAGGTTTTCTGAAGAAAGGTTTCGAAGCTAAACCTTAAGAGCTCTGGTCGTCCCATCATGACGAGAACAAACAGAGATGGGCTGTTGATTGGAACATGCCTACTTAACTTAGTTATCGCAACCTACTGTAGCTAGCTTAGCTTTAGCTCAGCTAAAACGCTAGTGTGGCTAATATTCATTTAAATGCTAACATTACTTTGCATTTGCTCATCCATGCCCTAACCATGACAACTCCTACATTTCTTATGTTATGGTAAAATTCTAGTTAGCCTGTTTAGCTAACGTAATGCACAGCAGACTTCTAGCAGTTTGTATATCACCCTAATTATGCACAATTTTATGTCTTCATGTCATTTTAACTGATGAGTTACATAAAGTACTACCTCCTCAAAAAAAAAAAAAAAAAAACGAGAGGGTATATGGGGATTGACTCCCTTTTTTAAGCCTAGTGGTCATTCAAAGAACTGCAAGGGAATTTTGGCACTTCTGCTTCGGACTCATTTTTTACACTTGGAGGTTATCCCTTATTATAGCCCCAGGCAATACTACCATAAATCGTGTTTACTCTTTCGCAATCAGCTTGTACATTAAACATGTTTTGATAAACTAAAGACACTAGCTGTACCTACAGTAGCACTAGCACACCCTAAAAGGTCTTATGGAGTTGGCCAGGTGACACAAGGGGAACCTGCACAGTACTGGGCATAATGTTTTATCTGATCAGTGTACACGCGCGGGACCAAAAAGAAAGTTGTCTTTGGATTCAAATAAGCAAATACTTAAGAGGATTTGACTGGATAATTACTGCAGTGGTTAGTACGTTTCATTTGGCAGTAATTCTTGTAACCCTGATTGATCCAGTGAGCAAATTCTCATTACTTAAAGACCCAGGAGATGTTTTTCCTATGATTGTGGAAATATGAAAAAAAAAAGATGTTACTGTGTTCCAGATGGGTAAAATTATTTGCCTATATCATGCAACGAAAACAACTAGGGAGATTGCTCAAACCCCACAGTTTCAGGCCAAAAATTACATTACGTAAGGTTGTCATAATAAAGGCAATACAAAAAAAAAAGTGTTCATTTTGTCTTGAATTTATATTTCTTATTTTAGTGTGTTGTTTAAGACTTTTTTTTAGCCAAGTTATTATTTTTGTATTTGGACAAACCACACATGGGACAGGAAGAGAATGCTCTGTATTTTCAGATACCTATGAAATATCACATATCACATACAAAAAATATGAAAAATACACACATATAAAAAAAAAAAAAACCCTCCACTACTACCACGGTCAAATTAATTAGGTTTTTTTTTTTTTTTTTTCGTCTTTTTTGTAGAATGAAAGCAATACTGGTTTCTTAGTTCCCTGTACGACTCTCTGCAGCTGTGATTCCGAAATGAGCCCTGAATAAGATTAATCCTAGTGAGTCATTGTGACATTTTTAACTGGTGTCTGTCCATCAAACCATGGATAAATGAAATCCGGCTTCACCGAGACTCCAACGCTTCTTGAATCTCTGATCCCGTCGTAAAAGCTAATAAAAGGTAAATTCGAGCAGCTGGCACCCTTGAGTGAGAAATAAAGAGGTGTGTGTGTTTTGATTCACATTTTAAAAGCTCTCTTGGTAGAGTTGAACCCAGCAGTACGTCAGAGAGCGTGCGTGTGTGCGTGTGTGTGCGTGTGTGTGCGTGTGTGCAGAATGCAATGCCCGTTGATTCTGCAATAGGTTAATACTCTTCCAGAGTAATCAGTCAATGCTACCTGCAGTTCCATGGCGCTACGTTCCTTGTCAGCCTCATTATTCTCCAACTGTTGTGTTCTATCCACTTCATGGCAGGAGGTAATGATGCGCTGCTCCAGAGGCATCCTAGACACCAGCGAGTAATGGATTAGGTGTGTTGACGGCTTTGCTGTCAGAAGCGCTGTTTGCTTACTTCACAGCCGAAGCTGACTGATTTCATCGCCGACGCTCGACAACCTCCACAATAATAGAGGTCCCGCTCTCCTGAGCGACTCGAAATAGACGGAAACAAGTCAGCCCAGATGATATGATGCGATATGGTATTTTCTTATCACATTTTGGTTGCAGGTGCAATTTTGACAATTTGGAGCCTTATCAGTCCCTTGCCTGTGGTTGGTCTGTTTACTGAAAATCTTCCGAACTTCTCTTTTATTCTCATGATACGATATTTGATGGCATTTACTGTATACTGAAACGACAGTTTCTTGTACTGGAAGGCACAAACCACTTTGAGAAATTGTTGACCTTGGGTGGTTGCGCGAGCCGACGTGAGCTCCTGTTGGACTGAAGTCAAAAGGGGAGCGCAGAGTGCTAGGCCATTAGCTTATTAGAAGACAGGAACATTACAGAGTCTGGACTATGAGCATGTGCATGATGGATTCGTATTTTTACTCATCAGCAGATTTGTTATACTGTGTGGCCAAAAGTTTGTGGACACCTTACTATTATATTCTTACACTTATGAGTCATTACATTAAAACATTAACATTGGTTATCAATTCTATACCAGTAAACTGACAGTGACATGGGCACCCAGGGATTCCACAGAAAGCCAATTCAACACATGATAGAAAGGCATCAGAACACGTAGAGCACCACAGCCGGCAAAGAGCCCAAGGCTTTCAAGCCAGCCTCCATTCAAACTCCCCAAATCCCAATCCAATCAAGCACCCATTGCTCGTGACAATCAAATCTGATCCATAGAACCCCCACTCCACAATCCACAGCCCCCAAAGGATCTGCTGCTAACATCCTGGTGCCCGACGACACATCAAACCCCCAGAGGTCTCGTGGTATCATGTCCCAAGGGGCCTGAGCTGCTCTGGCAGAACAAGGTGAACCTACAGTACAGTACATGATACTGTGCATCGTTTTTTGTGTTGTAATGTTATGACTGATCGGTGTATGTGCTTGTTGAACATCCTACTCCAGACTTATCCTTAGATTTAGCCCTGTTTACTGTTATAATAACCTTTACACTTTTGGGAATGCTCAGGGTCAGGACTTTTGTGGTTTTCTTCTCCAATCTCAGAAAACCATGTATTGCGTCGTGCACAGAAACAGGTTAAGGCCTCTTAGTTCTAATGGGAACTATAAATGGAAACTGTAATCCTACAGCATACAGAAACATTCTCTTAAGTTGTGTGCTTTCAACTTCATGCCAACCATTTTAGGAAGATCTGAAAGTGATGATTAGGTTGATAAGATGTCCATAAACTTATGGCCATTTAGTCTAGTATTTTTGTCCGTCTCATGAATGTTATTCACTCTCAAGGCACGACAGTCAACAAAAAGCTCCTAATGTCCTGTAGGAAAAAAAATCAGTGAAAGTGGGAAACGAGTGAAATTAAATTTGTCTGTTCAAAAGCTCTTGTAAATGTGATGAGCAAGGACTATGTTTAATGATCAGGTAAAGTAACCGGAGGGAACACTAACGAACACTGACTGAAGCCGGGTTTGAACGGCATGATTTCTGGCCGGATTTTGCTGTCGCAGACATAAACCGCACATCAAAAGAGTCTCTGTGGTCGTCAGATGAGTTCAAACGGGATTGTGCTCACCTGCAGCCGATTTAGAGCTGCAGCGACTGAAGGCACCAAAAGTTATGCCGGTGTCAGCAGTGCCGATTCTAGTGCATGTTGGGGCCCTATGCCAGATTTTGCAGGGGGGATGTCCAACTAGGATTCATCATCATTATCTTATGAAGAACCTGACACCAACAAATTTTGTAAAAATATGAATATTTACATTTTTTGTCAGAGATTACCATTTTCCACATTCAGAGGAGGGGGCACGTTAACCTTTTTTGACGATACTTAATAGTAACATGTTAATAAAGGCAATTTAAAATCATTCCACATTATAGAATTAGAATTCCTCAGATTTCACCTTTAAATGTTCTCCTCGGATGAAGTTTTAACTATTCATTGTTTTATTATTTACGTTTCACTTGATAGGAACAATGTAATTTAACATCGTTCCAATGCAAAAGATTAAACTTACATACTGCAGCCTGCACTATGGCTAGTTAGGTTTTTACAGTTACAGCATAATGAAAATTTACAGCTTTGACTATCGTAAAACCACTAGGTCTACACTACAGATATGGAAAATTCAATAAAATACACACGCCACAAAAACTTGCAGCTTAGGAATTCGTTCAAATTTCATTGCATCCAAATGTCGTAACTTACTGTAACATTCGTAGCTTGACGATTAGCTCAGTAGGACATGTCTTTGATTAGTTAACTGACATTACTTTAATACATTAAAACGTATTGTCCAAGTTACCCTTTTTCTCACTCGAAGTCATTTCATTGCTGGTGTCCTATAAAATGACATGTGAAATGTTACACTAGCAATGAAACCATGTTTTTTGTTAACCAGTTGACTTGTGGAGTGTTAATTCTTTAATTGGTTAATTGCTTATTTGCATTCTTTTAGCCTGCTAGCTAAGGTAACAAGTCGACTGACTAATGGCTGTGTCTGCTGGCCCAGACTTGGACACATTCTGTACTGTAGGATGCTCTGCTAGCTTATTTACTCACTCACTCACTCATCATCTATACCGCTTAATCCTGTATTCAGGGACCTCATATCCCAGGAGACTTAGGGCACGAGGCGGGGTACACCCTGGATGTCCATCGCAGGACACACACACTCATACACACATTCACACACTACGTCCAATTTGGGAACGCCAAATAACCTAACCTGCATGTCTTTTGACTGTGGGAGGAAACCGGAGTACCCAGAGGAAACCCACCAAGCACGGGGAGAACATGCAAACTCCATGCACACACGGAAATCGAACCTGGCCGGGGATCGAACCCAGACCCTGGAGGTGCAAGGCGACAGTGCCAACCACTACACCACCGTGCTGTCGAGCTACTGTAGCTATGTTGATTAATATTAAACCTCAAAGAAAGAACTAATTAAATAATGTGATGCCAATGAAGTTATTTATTCAAGTGTCTGCCATGTAGTTAAGGCTAGACTGACAGCGTTCAGATATTTGCTTGAGGGATGGGGGCCACCCTATACAACATCATGATACTTATGTGCTGATTTAATTTGTATTGCGATTGTATTGTGATTTTATGAATATCCTGATTAAAAAAAATTTTTTTATTATTTCGACACAATTCTAAACAAACGTCACTAATAATTTGCTCCTGCTATGTGTGAATCTGCATGGAAGGCTTTGAGCATTTTACCATACAGTACATAAAGTGCCACACAAAAGAATGGCGATAAATCATTGAATAGTTTTTTTTTTTTTTGCCTCCCTTCTCTAATTTACGATTGTATATAATGGTCATTATCTGCTCCACTTGCCACTGTTTTGCTTCATTTTCTACTCTTCCTCTTGTTTTTCCTCTGTTTTTTTTTTCTTCACTTTTAGAGGGATACTTCATTTTGTGGCCTGCGGTGTAAAACGTACTTTACAGAACCATGCACACGACACGCAACAGGAGTGGTTTCAGGTGGGGCTTCCACAGGGAAGTCAGGTCTCCTCCTGTTAGGACTCCTTATACACTGCTGTAGTTTGTCAGCCATTGGGGACATCTAGCATTTGCCAGCCTGGGCCCTTAGTATTTGCCTGCCTGGCCTGTTGACAAGCAGCGCTTCTACCGTAGATGTCAGAAATACAGGACTGGAGAGAAGAACAGTATATTTAATTGTGGCAGTAGAAAAAATGTTGCTTTGCTATCTCATCGTAGTTCTATTACAAGAGGGCAAAAAGGATATGGAAAGAAATCAAGATTGAAAAACAGCTTTGTTGACCTAAAGCCAGAAACATACAACTGTCTAGAATAGAGTAGGTATAGTGTTTTATTTGATTTTTGCCTATTGCAATTCTCAATTCAATACCGGAATGTTTATTTGTTTGGTTTCTCTCAATCTCATTTTTTCTCTCTTTTTTTACAAGTTTTAAAATATGAAAAACTATGTAAAGTCTTAAAGAACTGAAATGACATGTCTCCTATAAACAATAATCTTTTTTTTAAAGACTTTCTAGTCTTGACGAAGCGAAATCGAGAACTAATCCATTGATTCAATTAGTTGACTCAACCAAGAAAAGGGGATTAAATCACACAGTTCTTGTCCAAAAATTTTAAGGGTAAATTTGATTAGATTTGATTCTTGAGCTGAAATTTATAGATGCACAAACGAAAGCAGTTCTAAGGAAGGTACTATAATCGGATCCATTTACATTTATGGCATTTTGTCATTTCTCTTATCTAGAGTGACTTACATCTCTTTATATCTCATATCTATATCTCATATACTGTACATCCGAGCCGGAGAGGGTTAAGGGCCGGTTGGCAGGTTTGGTGGTCCTGAAGTTTGAATCCAATTGTGTCCAATACACTGTAGCAGTCAGAAGTTTAGTAATGTGGCTACGAGCCAATACCAAATAATGCCGCACGTCTTTAAATTTTTCGTTAGTAGACTAGAGCTGAATGCGTGTAATGAACAAGAAGAACCATGATTGCTATGTTCTATAGTTCACGTATAACTTATGAATGTATCATCATCGAGAACTAACTTGTACAGTCGATGTTTATTATCATGTCATCAGTCCACCTTAGATCCAGAAGTGCTTGCAAACTACACACCTATTTCTAACCTCCCTTTCCTTTCAAAAGTTCTGGAAAAAGTCGTGGCTGCACAGCTTCAGTCTCATCTGAAACAAAATGATTTGTTTGAGAAATTCCAGTCTGGCTTCCGCCCCTGTCACAGCGTGGAAACAGCTCTGGTAAGAGTCATGAATGACCTGCTGATGTCGGCAGATGCTGGCTCTCCATCACTCCTCATTCTGTTGGACCTAACCTCGGTCTTTGATACTGTCGATCACAACATTCTTCTTCACAGATTACGTCATACTGTAGGTCTCTCTGACTCTGTTTACAACTGGCTCTCATCTTATCTTACCGGAAGAACGGAGCATGTTGCCCTGGGAGATGCTAAATCCGCTACACACAGTGTTACCTGTGGTGTTCCTCAGGGCTCAGTGCTCGGTCCTATGTTGTTTATATTGTATATGCTTCCTCTGGGCTGTGTCATCAGCCGGCACAAAATTTTATTTCATTGCTATGCTGATGATACTCAGCTTTACCTCAGGATAAACTCAACCTCCTCATCTACTCCGCCATCACCCACTTTGACCCTCTGTTTGGAGGAGGTAAAGTTATGGATGAAGCAAAATTTCCTGCAGCTGAACAGTTCTAAGACTGAAGCTATTTTAGTAGGCACCCCACACCAGGTTAGGACATCCAACATCACTAGCATCACCTTTTCCGGTCAGAATATCCCATTGTCAACATCTGTTATTAACCTTTGGGTTAAAATGAACTCTCATTTGACGTATGAGGCCCATATCAAACATCTGTGTAAGACATCTTTTTTTCACCTCAGGAACATTGCTAAACTGCGTCCAGCACTTACATTTGCAGATGCGGAAAAGTTAGTCCATGCGTTTGTCTCCTCCAGGCTGGATTTCTGCAATGCTCTCCTCATTGGGACTTCCTCCAAAAGCTGCAATATATTCAAAACTGCGCTGCTAGGATACTGATGCGAGCACGTAAATATGATCATATTACGCCCATCCTTAAATCTCTTCATTGGCTGCCTGTTTCATTCAGAATTTAATACAAGGTTGCCCTTCTTACCCACCATCTATGGGGATGACCCTCCCTATCTCAAAGAGCTTATCGCTTCACATACATCTTCACGAAACCTCCGCTCTGTCTCAGGTCATCGTCTCAAACCTCCGAAGACCAAGCTTCATACCATGGGAGATCGGGCTTTTTGCTCGGCGGCACCTAGACTGTGGAATGCTCTCCCTGAGTATCTGAAGATGCCACAAACTGTTGATGATTTTAAATCTGGTCTTAAAACTTACCTTTTTATTAAAGCTTTTGAGTAGAAATAATTTGTAGAACTTTGAGATTTGCCTCAAATATAAAGTGCATTATAAATAAATGTATTATTACTATTGGAATAAAGCTTCTGCATGAAATCTTCAAGCTAATGCTAACTATAGTCTTCGGAGAAAAGTACAAAAATCCTTGTTTTATTAGGATACATGGAGTCCTGTGGTGACGTGCAGCTGTCAAAATAAAAGTCAGCCTGGTGTCTTAAACATAAATTCAATATAAGTAGCAAAGATATTATGTTCAAGAAGAACGTTGTATGGTTTATATTACATATATAAAAGATTTAAACTATTATTATATTTGTGCAAGGTATTAGAGCACAAAAACGTCTACCGCGACTGTCATGTAATATTCGTTGCTGAAGATTTTTTTAAGAATTATTGAATAAAGGACTTGGCCTCTCCAAATCAGCCCAAGTCTGTATTACACTAATAGAACAATACATACTGGCCCTTGTTACAGTTGTGAAACCTCCCATGTAATCGGGAAAAATCAATAGAACACAAAAACTGACATATTTTCAACTACAGTCATGCAATAGACAAGGTGTTGCTGAAATAACAAAGGACTTGGCCTCTCCAAATCAGCACCACCCTGTAGGACACTCATGAAAATTACCAAGCAAAAGTATTGTGTTGTGCGAGAAATAAAATTTTAGCACTTGCATGCAAAACCTCTATCATCCTCTTACTGCGTGCTTGAAAAAAATTTCAAGGGGAAACACGGACCAGTCTTTTGCTAGATCTGTCAATGTTGGAATTGAAGAACTTGAGCGTCCTCAACCCTGTGGAACACCACTGGGATGAACTGGAACACCGACTTCATGCCAGTTATCACCCAAGCTCTTATAATCACGAGGGTAAATGAGCACAAATCCACCCAGAGAATCCAGAGAAAACCTTTGCAGAAGAGTCGAGGCTGTTACAGGGCCAAACACCTGAGTTTTAAATGGAATTTTCAGTACTTAAAATGAGCATAAAGTATACAGTATGCAGTTGGCAAGCTCTGTTCATCTTGTCAAGTCTATTTAGCATTATAACAACATAAGAACCTTTTGTACACTTCCTCCAAGCCTGTGCTTTCATGGATGTTCATGGTTGTAAGCAGAACATCATAATCGCGTGTCTATTCTTAGAGGATTTAACTCTGATGTACTGGAGAGAACACAGTCTGCTATCGTACAGCGCAACAAGAAATAATCATAAAAGACTGTTGTAATCACGTACCCTAAAGCTGCTTTGACCGAGCTGTTATCGCTTTAACATTCTTTGAAATATCCTTGCATTACAAAAATCCTTATTGAATATAGTGCAGGAATAATACATAATGGTTGGTTGGTTCTTTTGTACCTGTTGTGTTTGCTATCAACATATCCAATGAAGTGTGAACCCAGCTATTCAATTAGAATTACATGAAATATAAGATAATGAAAGATCTCAGAGCTGGTACAGTATACGTTTATATCCGTCCTTTTATTCCACATACTTGCATTGTACTCTAGCAGTATTTTTCCTGGCCATGTTTAACATGACAATCAAGAGCTTTAGATTTAAACAGGGTTATAAGGTCATGGACGTGTTTGGCCGTACAGTATGTGGATGATAAAGCCTTTTGGAGCTAGGAGCCATGACACGCTGTCTGTAATGCCCACATCTGTGAATTTCCATCGTGTTGCGGCATAACAAGACAATCACTCACAGTCATGTGTTGCGAAAAGTATGTCCATAGCACAGTAAATCATACCCGCAGGGTCCTAAACCTGGTTGTTACAGCAACGTTTTTTTTTTTTTTCCCCCCTCCAGTGGCATTGGCAGCTTTCATAAGCAAAAGGTCGTCGTGTATTGTTGTCTCGTTGTAGCTCATCTTAACATCCCAACCTTGTCAAAGCACATTGCCCTGAGAGTCTCATTCAGGAAACACTGCACTGAGCTGAGACAAGCAGCAGGACTTCAAAGCTATTTGCTTTGGGATGTTCGAGTTTAGACCTGGCGAACGCTATCAGCCCTCCTGCTAGCTTCAAACGGAAAAGGTTACACGTGCAACAAATGCCATTTATCCGTCTTTTTCATTCGTTCCTTTTTTTCATATTCTGCCGTTCATGCTCTCGAACGCGCTCTGTAATGATGGCTTTAATTTTACGGCACAAAAAGAGGAAGAGGCAGAGGGCTTTTTGATCCTTGTGTGGTTTGTTCAAAGCCGTGATTCGTTAAGAAATGTTGGGAAACAAGAACAAAGAAAGAAACAATTTTTAAAAAAATATTTTGTTCAATTCTTTTTTTATAGAAACAGGGAAAAAAAAGGAAATATAAATGAATTACTAAGAATATTAACAAAATAAAAAAATATGACCAATACTGAATATGTTATATAGATCTTTTATTTTGCTGTGTGTACGTAAAAGCCTACTACAGCAAACAGTCATTGTGATTTTTCTCCCTGCATTGTCTTTAAAAGGAAAAGTAAATTATATAGCATCACAGTGGGGCAGTGGTAGCTCTGAGTTGTTGATCAGAGGGTCAGAGGTACGAACCTCACCATGGTCTGGTTGCCAGTGTTAGGCCTTTGGGCAAGGCCCTTACTGCACACTTTCACACTTCCCACAAGCATTGTAATCATGTCTATTGTTAGAGGATTTAACACTGTCTGCTATCGTACAGCGTAACAAGCAATAATCATAAGAAAACTGGTGTAATCACGTTGTCTGAGGCTGATTTGACCGAGCTCTTATCCCTTTAAGATTCTTTGGAATATCCTTGCATGACAGAATCCTTATTGAATAGAGGACTTATAATGGTATTCCATCTTTTGTTGCTGTTTTGCTTTTTAAGGGCCTTACCCCTATGCCAGGATAAAATACCCAGCCTCTGTCGAACCTCCTCAGTGCCAGTCCCAAGTTGGCTGAAATGGGTGGTTTTGCGGCAGGAAGGGCATCCGGAATAAAACCTGTGGCAATAAAACTTTTGGGATGAGCTGGAACATTAATCTTGCACAAGGCTTTCTTGATGTCAGTGCTCCACCTCCTGCGCAGTTGGGATGGAATAGGGACAAATCCCCACAGCTAACCCAGCAGGACACCCAACATCGGATGATCCTTGCAATACAGTTGTAACAATTGTGTGACAGACAAGGAGGGTTTTGGAAGTTACAGTAGTTAATGTTTCGGATATCTCAAGTGACATTGAGATAACGTTGAATGAACGGTGCAAAAGCAACATTGCGTATACAACCTCAAAACTTTTTTTTTGATTTTGAACCTTTCTTTGGAGCATTTATACCGGTTAACCTCCATTTGCACAACGTTGGATCACATGACAAGGTTTAGAATTCTTATCCGAGATTGGGAAGGACACAACAACTTCCCAAACACAGTACGTGCCTCTTATGTCGCGCATCTCTAAGTGTTAAGTTACTTCTCAGTTTACTTTTCTTCTGCACGGTGCATTGTAGCTTCCAATGAGTGTACTGCGAAATGCACGGTGTCCAAACTGTATCACAGAACTTTACTGAAAGCGTAACTTTCAAAAAACACATAAGAACTATGTTGTCCCAATGTCATAACATTGCAAAATGAATGTCATGGCAATGTTTTGAGGACCCCAAGCAGGAGAACAAATGGTGGAACAACTCCCTATTAATGCCCATGGTTTTGCAATGCAACATTCTTGGCCACATAATGGACATCCAGGAAGTAGCCTTAGCTAACCGGATAATCCATTGATTTTACACATTCATCTCGTTACTTAATAGAACTTTGAATGCTGTATGTTTAGAATTTCTTTGTCTTTTTTTTGTAGGTGGGCCAACAGTAAAGTTTAGGGAAAGATGTGCCAGAGGTCTTGGCTCTTTCAATGGCTGGGAATCGGAATTGGCGTCCTCTTAATCACAGCTCCCAGCAGGTCTCAGGACACAGATGGTAGGTGCTACTCTTTATATCATGCATCTAACATTACATGGTGTGACCAAATGGTTAAGGTGCCTATAATGTTTCTCTTCATTGGATTAGACAAATAATTAAATCAACTTAGGTTTTATGCTTTTAGATTTGTTTAGCTGTACCATAAAGACAACAGATTTTTTTTTCCTACTCAGGTACATGCAGATGTGTGTATATATTGGTGAAACTGGATAAAATGGAACAGCGAACATATTACTCTCTGTGTTACTAAACAAAGATGCTACTTCACCTAGATTAATATTTTGAACGTGTTGTTTGCTAGGCGAGGGTTTTTGCCAAGGGCACAATAGACGATACACTTCAGGATCAGGTGCATGACTGATTCACTGTCTGGGACAACAGACAGAGTGTTTTTGAAAGTTAGAATGACTTTGAGATAAAGTTGAAGGAATGACCCAAATACAATGGAATGATAAATTCCGCCTTCATTTGTCACTTATACATTACTGCACAGTGAAATTCTTTATTCAGACCACAGGGTCAGCCATTATACAACACCCTTGGAACAGTCAGGGTTAAGGGCCTTGCTTGAGGGCCCAACCTGACTCAAACCAGGAGCTGGGGCTTGAACCACCAACCTTCTGATCAGTATCTCTGAGCCTTAACACATTGACCCACCAGCACCCCAATAACCGCTTTGTTTTTTGCACTTATACCAATTAACATCCGTTTCCGCACCTTGCGAGAAGAGGGTTTTGAATTCTGATCAGTGACTGGGACAACAACAGCTTCCGACAACATGTTATGCATCTAATAATTTTGTAATGTTACATTTCTGTTACATTTTCTATGAGGTGCATCTTAGCTCCCAAATAACCGTACTGTAATATGGTGTTTGCACAACGTCAAAACTGCATCACGGTTGGTTTCACAGAAACATTACACAGGTTTTTTTTTTTTCCCCTTTTTGTCTGATTTCCAATTTAATACTTCCGTAAATTGCTGTTAAACTGTGTTTCTGTAGCGCTCGTTGTTACAGTATGTATGCACATTTACAATGATCAATAGCATGCTCCCTAGTGGTCCGGTGGTTAACACGCTGTGCTCTCAATTGGAGTTCGAGTCTTGCTCAAGCCAACAGCTTGGTATTAATATTGTTTTTGCAACATTGTGTTTGGGGCATTTATTCCGCATTATCTGGCTCAGTCGTAGGTTAAACCTGTGCAAAGTTGTTGTGCGGATCTGGTGGTCCGCTGTGGCGACCCCTCGACGGGAGCAGCCGAAAGACTAACAACAAATCCCCATGTCAAGTCAAAGTAATTTTACCTTTAAAAAAAAAAAAAGAATCGAATATCAAAGTTGTCTCAACATCCCTAACATTTCCAAAATTCTTTTCCCCACAATGCTCTGACAACTATTAATGCTTTTATCTATCTAATTATTTGACCAAACATTAATCCATTAATTTAGCTGTGATGTTTTGGATGGGAATCAGGTGTTCAGATAACCAAATCATGGCAGTGAGCAATAACAGTGGGGCTTTTACTTGCTCAGAGGGATAGCTAATGAATGAGTTTGATTCATAGAATTAGACTTCAGCACACATACCTATACTGTGCCAGGTTTGACTGACTATGAATTCTGAATTTCTAGTCATCAATGATACTGATATAATCATTCAACAAGGTATAAATGTTAAGGTTTTGCTTGGCATTAATAGAACCTATACATTACATTTCTGCACTGTGCAAATCAAACAGCTTTAAAATTCGCAGGCAGACTTTTTGCTTGAAGCAGTCTGTCCTGTAATGACTCTGTCTATCGAGATATGCGATGCTAATTTCATGCACTTTCATGCTGGCATTACATGTTCCCGCTCATTCAGTATTCAGGTCAGGTCTCCATCTTTGCCCTGTCCTGTTTCGGCTGCCTCGTCGCAGACCAGGGAAAGCACCTTTGCACCTCCCTCTTGTTGCATGACTCTTTACTTCGCTATGTTTTATTCATCCAAGTACAGATGAAATTGGTGATGGAATTGTGTTAAAAAATTTTTTTTGAAAACTTTGCTCAGTGAGATTTCCTCAGTTCTTTTCAGATATTGTTGAAGGCTTTTTAGCTCAGTGTTTGATGAAATGCTGAAATTTTTTTCCCCGATAATTATTTTAGGTGCGCTATTGATTTTTTTTTAAAGCCTTTCTTAAAAAAAAAAAAAAAAAAAAAAAAACATGCTCTAAAAGTCTTTTCAAAGAGAAAAATATTGCCTTTTCTTCATGATTTATTCCCTAGAACCACAAATGTCGAACTATGAACTCACCTCTACTCAATCTGAGTCTCCAGCACTAATTGCGTTTAAATGGTGGGTCATGCGTCGATCATTTGAATGCGATATTGATAAGCTTAGCACTGGTCATCTTAATGACCTTAACTGTCAATTTTAATGAACCATAATTACTAAAACTATCTCTTTCGTAGCATGCTGCCTAATTACTTGAGTCAAATTTTGTTTATACAATATGATGTCATGTTTTACATTATTCCCCCCCAAAATAAAAAAATCCACTTAATTAACAACCATCTGTCGCTTTTGTGTTGGACGTCTTTTGTGTTTCTCCCTGAGGATGGATGAATGAGGCATCTTTGCTTTGTGTATTTACTGTATACCCCAAGGACACGGGACATGATCCTTAAATACTGAAAACAATTGAAAAAAAAAAAAGTGATTTTGTGTACATTTGTTATAACCATTCCTTAGCGCTGACAACTGTTCTGCCACTGCACTGTTTTATTTTTTAAGAAATTTTTATTATTTAAAAGATAAGCTCTGATAAAAAATCATAAAATGTACATAGTCCCTAAAAATGTGTAAAAAGCTTATTTTATACAATAATATTTTGTTCCAATTATTTATTAGTTCACTGTATTTAAACTACAATGAAGATATTCAATCACCCAGAACATGCAAACTCCTTGCACATAGGCACGAGGCAGGAATCGAACCAGGAACCTGTAGATGCAAGGCGACAGTGCTAACCACAATACCATCATGGTGCCTTGGAGATATTTAGAATGAAAGAAATGCCAGATTCCCGTTGACTTAAAATGGTCAAAAAAAATGGTTAAAAAATGGTCAGCTATTATACCACAGTTAGTTCAGACCTAGCGATAAGTTTGGGTAAGTGGCATTACTTTCAATTTAATAATAGACAATGACAGTGCTGGAACGTTTACCTATACGTATGGTTACGCATCACAGGTGATCTAACAATCGTTAATTACACTAACTGTCAGTTGTCAGCATGCATGAAAGTAGGTCAGTATTGAGGAGAGAGTAACTGCCAGCCAAAACCCAGATTCCAAACCAGTCACAATAACACTTTCAGCAAGAAAACACATCTGCTAATGTCATGTCATCTAAAAAAAAAAAAAACAAAAAAAAAAACCCTAATTAATAATTGCTTCCAAGTTATTCTGAATTGCCTCTGAACCAACTGTGTTTTTTTAGTTACAGCTACAAGGCTATCTAGCTCCTAACACAAGCCTGAACCAAAACCAAATCCCTCTCTAACCCCTGATCAAGGGCACTACTTGGCAAGTGATTCTACACCCGGTGCACTAGCTTTCCATTTAACGCTATTTGGGATTTAACGCCAGAACCTGGAAATCTAACCAAGATTATATTCTAAAGCTGAATAAGTGGAAATATAAAGAGATTTACAGAGCGCTCCACCACCTCCATGGTTTATTCTCCTCACTTTTTTGGCTACATAGTTCCATTCGAATTCAAAACAACTTTCACTCCTGTTTATTGAACTAGCTGTCAGTCGCCAGCTCCGCTAGTTGCGGATGGTTTGTTCCGCCAGTCGTGAAAGGTTGTGTTGATGGCGCAGAATAACTGGTTAAATAAACAACCAATTCACAATCTGTTGATCATAAATGCTGATTGTGGAACTGTTGAATCGTAGCAGGGTGCTGATATTCATCACAACAGCACTTCTCGTGTGATTTTATTTAATCATATGTAAAATATTGTACTTGATTTCTCCTGAATAATCATGACCATAGTTAAGATACATTATTATTGAATGGGTATTACATTTATTATACCATCAGATGCTTTTCATACTGCATTAAATGCTGCTTTTATTTGAATTCGAATCACTCTAATAATAAATTGTATCATGATCAGATAACGACTCAAGTTAGAAATCGCATTGAATACACACTCTTAGTTTAGCTGTATAAAACACCACTGTAAAGAAAACTGCACCGTTTCAGGGGCAGCCCTGAGCTATGAGTAAGTGGTAGCATGCTACGGCCCATACTTCATATTGCCATATCAGTATCAGATTCATCATTATTTATGGAGGGGAGAGACGGGAGGGTTATGCACATTCAGAGATAAGCTCTGCACATTTTTCATTTCAACGTAGCACATTTGAGTATAGACATTACAATAGTCATAAAGCAGGTTTACAGAAATCCTACTGGAGATTTGGATTCCTAATGAGCAAGCCAGAGGCAACAACGGCAAGGAAAGACTCCTTGAGATGACATGAGGGTAAAAAAATCTTGAGAGGAACCAGAGGGAACCCGTCCTCGTCTGGTTGTGCCATTCAGATTATGCTAATTACCTGCGTGTTGTTTATGCCACCTAGGATTTTCCAGGAGTCGAAGCACTGAAGACATATTTTGCTTTTATCATTTTTTTTTTTGTTTTTTTAAAAATAGTGTCTAAACCACTGCCTTTAAACACAGACACCTGCCTTTGGGCTTAAAAAAAATAAGTCAGGTATATTAAATAGAACGAACATCGTCTTTCTGGTTGTCAAGTGCACTTTCAGTGTCTACTATTACAATAGACTTCTGCTATAGAAACTACATTATAAAAATGTACAATAATATATGTAATATAAAATATAGTAAATTAATCTAATATTTCCTATTATAAGAAATAGTAAATAAACAAGAAATCAAATATAAGATACATAAGCCTATTTCTGGGAATCACTTTCTATTTCTAGCATGTTCTAGAAGTAAATGCTTACAATGATCAAATTTACTTGCCAAAACAGCAATTCATTTATGCTTAGAAATTGAGTTAAAATGCCTAGAAATAGGCTACACTGCAAAAATTCTATCTTAGTAAGTGATAGCTTAGTCATGTTACTAGAATTGTGAGGATTTTGCTTTTCTCAAAGATAAAATTCCTAAAACTAGACTTGTTTTGTTTAAAATATGAAGAATGTGTAGACAAACTTAACTACATTCAAGATACAGTGGAACCTTGGATTACGAGCATAATTCGTTCTGGAAGCGGGCTCGTATTCCAAAAACACTTGTAAACTAAATAGACTTTTCCCATAAGAAATAATGAAAACTCAAGGTATTTGTTCCACAGCCCAAAACAATAAATACATAAAAATAATTAACACAAGATATAAATAACATTAGAAAAAAAAAAGTAAAAAAGAAATCCAGACAGTTAAGTGTTTTTGTTTGTGTGCACATGTGTGTGTGTGTGTGTGTGTGTGTGTGTGTGTGTGTGTGTGTGTGTGTGTGTGTGTGTGTGTGTGTGTGGAATTAGCCCCTCGCCTCGTCTTAAACAATAAAACTCCTTCTCCCTCCCACACTTCGCTTTTTAAGTTTCACAACTAACATACACAATGCAAACACTGTTTTAACGGGGGGAAAAAAAGAAATCTCTCTAATGGTACTCACGTGAGCATACTAACGGGGAATCACTGCTAAAAGTAAAAAATAACAAATGAACCAGCACGTTACCTTTGAAAAGAATCCTGACAGAACTGAGTTTTCTGTGTGACTAAAGTGTGTGTTCTGTGTGTCTGTGTCAAATTACGCGCGCACGCACACGAACACACAAAGTAAGTGTGTGTGTGTAAAAAGTGTGTGTGTGTGTGGCACAGTGTCAGAAGAGAGAGGGAGATGTTGATTATAAGAGACGAGCACTAAGACGCAGCTGGGGACTCTTATTTTGACACAGGGGACGCAGCAGGGGAGACGATTACCCATAATTCCAGCAGCGCAAGAGAGAGAAAAATCATTGGCTCAGTTGTGATCACTTGCCGCTCGGTGTCAAAATAAGAGTCGCATACGTGATACATGATACTCGGCGCTCGTAAACTAATACTTGCTCGGTTTCTGATTAAAAATGTATTAAAAATCTTTGCTCGGTTTGTGGAACATTCGTAAACCCTGTTACTTGCAATCCGAGGTTCCACTGTACTTTCACTTGCTAAGATATTTTTTGGCATTATAAGTTATCCGGTATATGGTTTGGTAGAATCTTAAATTAAGAAACTGTAGATAATATTGACTGGATTCAAGATGCTATCAGTAGCTTAGGTGTTTCTTTTTTTTGCAGAATATGAGTTCCCTCTACATATTTACAGTATATACAGTACTATATCGATACAAAAAAATAGATTTATAAGACTATAAACTGTAAGAAATATGCCATTTTAACAAGTGAGATATTCTTCAGTCTAGTCAAAGTAATCTACAATTTGTAAAAATGAGATTACAGCAAAACAAATAAGATTATTAAGGATATTTCTAGTCAAATTGTACTAAAAAACTTTTGTGAAATTTTCTTGTTCTTTTGGAAGCAAATTTTGCTTCATTTAGGACATAAAGTCCTAAACCTACTGTAGCAAATGTGTCAGCCAATATAACAATACATGTTTCCTTATATTTGTCTAGTTGTACTCTTACACAAAATGTTAAAAGGTAAATTTAACTATGTTCAGTATATTACTATAATGTCCTATATTGTTCTATAGTGTATAGTGTGCTGCATGACTAGACCTAATAGTAATAATCACAATAAAGACTAAAAAATGTTTATTTTGACAATATGTCTTCGATCTTGATTATCCAGAAGATAATAAAATAGCACTTGATCCAGTACATTGTGTCATTTTGCATTCGATTTATTTGATCATTTTATGCTTGGAGTTATGTCCATGCTCGATACTAAAATAAGGAAATGATATAATTGTGAATAAAATGAATGCTTCGTCTTTTAAAGAAAATTAAAAAGTGAAGGACGGTTTGAAGGGAAGAGCTGACTCAGCAGAACGCCGCTATGCTCATGGCTCACTTCAGGGTAATGCGTTATTTAATTCGTAAACATTTCGAAGCCTTCGAGATACAGTAACACCTCCTTCATTTTAGGCAAAATCCACCCTCTTTGTATAAATCTGAAGTTACACTGAGGTCTGGAGATCAGTGTTCTGTTAAACCCTCAGTATACACACTGAACCCTTACAAATACTACTCAAGTGTTTCCTACAGTCAACTCTCACTATGCTAAAATTTATACATCCATCACTCAACCATGTGTTTCCTCTGTGCTCTCTCCATCTCCTTTTGTGACCAAATTGACCATGATTTAAAGGAATCGGCTTAGATTTAGTTACGTTCTTACAATTCCATGGTACTGTATAAGGAGGGGAAAAAAAAATCAGAGGGACTTTGAAATGCAGCCTTTAAATTCTCAGCCTTATTAAGAAGAGTGAAGTTTTCACCCGAGTAATAAGGTGGATTGTGTCTCAGGAGAGTCTGCACAGGACAGTTAAACCCAACCACGGGTGTGCTCTCATATCTGCTTTAGTGAGGAATATGAATCAGCCAGCGGTCAGTCTGGACAGGTCTACATCGCATGATATGGACAAGGGTGAGATTCAGGCTGTGTGAAATGGAATCACATCCATTTTTTTAACTAGCGGCACTGTTCAAGCGTTTCATCTTGGAGACCGGCCTATGTCGGGTGGTTATATGCTGTAAGAGCTACTACACATTATTAGGGTAATAATGCTAAAATATAAAGACAAAATGAGTTCTTTAAACTGTTATTTTAAGACCTTTGATTTTGTAGTATAAATAAAAACTGCTTTAAGCAGTTTCTATCCCTTTTTTTTCTTTTTTTTACATTTTCTTTCTTTAGTTCTCCAATTACAGTGGGAGATAAAGTCAGAGAGGCCAGATTGAGGTGGTTTGGACATCTTCTGAGGACAGATTGTGAGCATATTGGGTAGAAAGGTGCTCAGGTTGGAACTGCCAGACAGGAGGTCTAGACGATGACCAAAGAGGAAATTTATGGATGCAGTGAGAGAGGACATGAAGTTAGTTGGTGTGAGAGAAGAGGATGCAGAGGATAGGGTTAGATGGAGGCAGATGATTCGCTCTGGCGACCCCTAAAAGGGAACAGCCGGAAGACAAAGACGAAGAAGAAGAAGAAGAAAAGTTCTCCAATTACAGTCATGGAATCTTTAAAAGAGAGCATCAGGAAATTATTCACAAGGAGCCCTAAAATCCACATCCACCACAGTATCTACAGTGTAACGGAACGATAGGAGGCGAAGGTATTCCGTTGTGCCTGCAATGCTACTGTATGTTCCATCTTGTCCTCCCAATACTGTGTTCCCACATCACAAGAAGAGAAAGGTGGTGTGATTATAGCTGGAGATGCTGCTTTAGAGCTGCATACCACCCCTAAAGAGCATAGCTGAGTCTGATTGCGCAATTTAGAAACCATCATCGGGCTGCTTTTTGCATTTCTTTCCAGCTCTCGTCATTCAAAGACAAACTAGCTGCATGGGTTTAAAATAACAAATGCTAGAACATTGATATCTGGTAGATAAAAGGATTTAAAGGTGCAATAGGAGATTTTTTTTTATTACTTATTTATGCAGGAATATCTCCTGGAGATCCTTTTCCACAATGGACCAATTTAGTTCTGGTTAGGGGAATAAATCTTGGTGCAGAATGCGAGTTTATTAATAAGCTCGTGTAAAGGTACAGTATATAAATACTGTATATCTGTATAAATCTCTGAACTGGTTGAATAGTATTAAAGAATCAAATACATACATTTTTTAGCATTTAACTGCCAGGTACTGTATATTGACAGTATATATCAATATCAATAATAGGGCATTTTGAGTGTTTATTACAAACAGTACACCCCTCATCATTCTCAAAAAGCAGCAGAACACACGTCCCTCTCTCATGATTTTTGCTTTGCGATGGTCTGAACTGAGCCCTGGGTAGGCATTCGGAAACGTTCCTTGCCTGGTGTGCCTGGTTGACCTGTAGTGATCCCAGATTTCTTGCTAATTTACTCATCTCCAGTTCCTACCTGTCTTGTTAGTGCACATCAGTGGCAGCTACCAACCAGAGAGGGTGTAGACTAACATGTCTAACACATGTGAAGCCACAGACCACATCTTTTTAAACTGCTGCTCATGTATCATTAGAGAGCAGCAAAACAAAAAGCGCTATCTGACATTAGCCACCAAAGTGCCATCACTGTATCCTAAAAAAACATGGAAAACTCAGAAAGAAATCTCCAGACTCCTGGTTTTGGACAGCTGGATTCGAACTTGCGACCTCCAGATGATGTGCCGAATGCGCCAAATTCATTTTTTGCATAATTCCTTTTTATGACACATAAGTGTGTAAATTCTGTAGGTATATTCATGATTATATGTACAGGCAGCCGTAGTGACACCATTTGTGTCAGTGTCATGTGACAGCCAGGTGTGACATAATGACTAGGAGCTATTAATCACTAGGACAGTTTTATTGGTAACGGAACCTAAATGTTTGGTATCTTTTAAGTTTTTAGACGTTTGAAATGACAATAAAAAAACACTTGATTTGACTTGACAAGTTGTGAACGGTAAGATCAGTACTATCAGCACATATCATCTGCAAGTTAATGAACAATGGGGTTAATCATTTATCAGCATTTGACTTACAGTATATATGTATACACACAGTTATCTTAAGTCTCCCTGTCGGGATCCGGAGACCGTCACAGTGCATTGTAGAGGTATTTTAAGTAATTATCATTATCTGTGGCTGACTTCAACAGACTGTTGGTTTTTCGACGTATTTCGCCTTTAGTGGTGCATTCATACTGTAGCTAATAGGGATGAAAAATCACCAAGGACTAGCCGATATGATATCATAACACTACGTAGGTATGAATTCGATTTTTATTTTGATTCTGTTATCACAATATTATTATTATATTCAGATTCAGGAAATTATTATTATTATTATTATTATTATTATTATGACTACTATTTTTTTCTTTTACAATTCTAAATAAGCTTATTTGCTTATACATGAAACTCATTTGCTTGTACCAAACAGGATGCAGTGCTGCCTGTAGGATTATGGAGGAACAACAACATTTTACTGCATGAAATGCAAACGTATATGAATAAAAAAAATCTATCATTGAGCTAATGATAGCTAATAGCTAATGATGTCAGAATTTGCCTGATACAAGGCAAGCCATGATTTTAAAACCAAATCATGAAAGTGCTAACTGGGCTTATAAGCCCAATTTGACCTGTACAAGATCTTATAGCTGTTAAGCACTGTTGATGTAACAGGTGTTAAACACAGTGTTACTGGATCAATAATCACAGCAGTCTATTATCGATTATTTTACAGCACTACAGTATACCATCATTTTTCATGTATTTCATTCCATTCCAGGATGAGGAAAGTTATTTGGTCTATTCTCGGTCAGGATGTAAAAGCGTGCACATGCCCCAATTATGCTTTACACTGTTTATTATCCATCCACTCCATCATTTGCATTAATGTAAGCTTAATTATATCCAACATTATTACTGAACATGGAGTTCGGTCTTTGATATTTGACCTCTTTTCAAGGAAGTGCTGTAGTGTACAGTGCATGAGGCTTGATAGAGATGAGTCTGCACAGCTGGGGCAATTTATGCTGAGACTAAAGAAATGATCAATTCGAAAGAGGTCTTTGAATCTGCTCCAATTGGTACCTCCTTAAGATCAAGACCCATAATGGGGTTCCATTACGCATTCTGAAGCCGTAAACTTGCGCGTTAAATCTGTTGCTTCTTAATGAATGCCTGTACACAGTGTTTATTCTGTAGAAGATGACTGGAATTTTTCTTAAGAATCCTCGAGTAGAACAAACTCTAAAGCAAACCCATCTATGTTGGAGTGGCAAACAGTTCCGCATGTGATGAAAGGATAATCCACGTGCCAAGTGTTTGGCATGGGCAAAGAGATCTGACATGATCGTAGTACTACAGTAGGTGTTTACAGATGCAAATCTCTGTAATATTTTGTCCACTAATGTAAGCAGGTGAGTTAATTGTGCATTAAGAGTTTTAGGGAAATTCCAGTCATCAGAAGGAGACAAAACATCACAATCATTTTTTTTTTGCTGATTTGTGCGACCCTGTGACCTCGTTGGTGATGGATGGCCTTTTCACCTGTCCAGTTTACATGTTGCCTGAGATTCCTGTTCTTGTCTGACATGTGTGCAACCCCAATGTAGTCATCAGATGTTAAAACCCATCCACCGCAAGGTTCAATATCTCATGCATTCTGCAGTGTTCTGACTATCCACAGTCAGCAAAGTCAATGAGTTTACATTTTGTGCATTGTCCTGATACAACTGCATCCATGAGCAAGTCTACAAGTGTTCCTATTAAAGAGGCCACATAGCACATGTTTCAGCAGCAAGTTAACGAACACCAACCAAGACCATGGATTTGTATGATGGGTCTTCCAGATCTCAATTACGGTATGCTTGCGGTTAGAGCGTGATTACAAATTGTATTTATTACAGAAGAGCACCTTGTATGGTACTTTAATTACCGTACATGCCATGTTGTACAACATCCAAAACAAAACTAATTCCTGGTATCGCAAATTAGAGCAGGTATAAACACAGGTCTTTTCCTGACTTTCTTTTTCCTCACAGTTAATCAAATGTTAGAAGCAAGTAGAAAGTCGTAAGTAAAACCCAGAGAAGCAGCCGTAGGGATGTTATGGATTTAACGTGTTAATGGGAATGGTAATTAGAAAACGGTTCCAGTTATTCTTTATACCAAAATAAAAATGAACAAACAGTAGGATGACTTTCAGAACGTCTTGGAAACATGACTAAAATGATATTTAAGACGCAAATCTGTAAATAAACCTCTCCACATTTGTGGCAACTTACTTTCCCTTTCCAGAAATAGTAAATATGCTATGATTCAGTTCGTCTAAGTAAACACGATGCAATCTCTCCTGTAAAACACTGCATCAAAACAATGGCCCAGTTGCTAAGAACCCGATCCGCGCGGGGTTTTCCGCGTTTCGGCGCATTCGAGTCATGCAACACGAGATACGCTCTATTAATCTCTAATTCATGAGCAGCAGACTGTAGGCAGAGATATAAGCTTTGTATGGGAACAGCTTGAGGAGTCCCTTGGCAGAAATAACACACAGCCTGGTTATGCTTCTCATCGTGAACCTTGGTCTACGGTCACATGACCAGCCTGAAGTGACTCAATCACAATTTTTTTTACACATTTTTTTTTACCTAATATGGCACAGATCTGATTTTTTTTATGGCTGTCTGAGTGCACAAATTTGATGATGTTGCATGTGTACGGCGGTTCGGCGGTGCAAGGATTTTATAGCAGTCCTAGTAGCAGCTGGTGAAACAGGGAAAGCAAAGCGCCTGGCTCCCTTTCTTTTCGGACTGCAACATTTACAGGACCTATTACGACTAACTGCTTGCCGTCTTCCATAGCAATATTCAAAGCATATTTTTGCTAAAATTGCATCCTTGTAATGAATGAGCGATTGCTAACTCATGACTCATGCAAAATCATGAGATGGCGACGGCAAAGGGATGTCGCTGTGCCATACGACATTGTGAACGTGAACGGTCATGACATGCAAATCTAATCTTAGCAAAAGAATCTGAATTGAGCAAAGTGGTTTGTAATGTGAACGCAGTCTTAGGCTAACTGTCCTAACAGACTGGTTTATTCCAGTCGTGTGGAGATTGCCTCATACCCGTTGACCCCGATGAAAATTTGCAGAAATGTAGCAGGGAGAGAAACAGAGGACAAAGAGAATGAGCAGAAACCGAACTTCTTCATGCTTACAAATGCAGCCCCATGCACACTCCTTCCCTCTCTCTTTCTCTGTGCCAGCTCTAAAGCAGCATATTTATCAAATCATTCAGTGGAGGACATGGTGCACTGTTGTCCTGCCTCATTAACTCACTGCAATCTTTCTAACAATCTGTCCGTCTATCCATCCAGCATATCCGTCCAGAGTTCCGATAATCCTGGAGCTAACTGATATACAATACACCATAGGGAAATATTCTCGGATACACTGCAGGATCCCGAAAGTCTGAGAGCATTAGTGAAAACATCATATACTGTATGCACCCTTAGTTAATTTAATACAATAAAATTCATTACAGATCATAGCATTAATAATAACTTGTTCAGATAATCATTTGTTGAGGACATATTTATGGGAATTCCAGAATTTTTCTAGTATGCAGCACTAGTGAGACTAGAGAGAAAAAGCACATTTTAGTGTATCACAAGTATATTCAAATCTTCTATAGTACATTGCAGATATACTAAGAAAGAAGTGTACCATCACTTGATACAGTACTGTATATAAAATATGCTAATATCATGCTGTTACCAATCCTTGGATTTAAACTTTAAACATACTTTAAAATAATAGTCTTATAGCACACATTCCAAAAAATATGTCATAGGAAAATATACATTAAATGAAAGGTAAATGTAATTTCCAAAGCACACTTATTTAAACTTAGTTTTGCGTAGCGGTACACACTTTAGCATTTTTAGGCTCATTTATGTGCGTTTGAACTCCATATCTTGTGTGCGCTCAATATGGATGGTGCCACAATTCCAGCCAACCAGTGACTAAAGGAGGGGCAATACCAGCCAATCAGAAACTAGAGGCGGGCACATTCTCTGTTTCTGGATTGGCTCCACTATTCTCCGCTCCTAGTTTGAATTCACAGCTGGAAGCTGCCTCATTGCGTACGTTAGTTCTTATTGTTATTGTTCTGTTTTCATCAGCATTAGGTACATTTTATGGTTTTTATTAGGTAGTTTGAAATTAAATACATAAATATCGCATGTATTGTCTAATGTGTTATAGCCAAATCTTATGTACGTCACTTCTGGTCTAATGCTCCGTAGCTCTCAGCCTGTTTTCAGAGTCTCTGTGTAATAGCTAGAATCAAAACACCAAATTTGAACTAATGCAGTATATTCTAATAATGATGTCTGTCTTTTTTAAGACAACGGTTTATATTTCAGTTTGTGTGTTTGTGAGACAATCTGAAGTTTTGTTGAAGACAAATGAACTATAGAACTGTGTTTTTTTTTTTTTTCATTTAATTTTTTGTGACCTCGTGCAAATTAAATCTGTTGAACTCATGAATAAAATCTGCCTCTATATTACTGATATAATGTGTTTCAAAAACATGTTATAGTGAAGATAATACACTCAGCATGTATAAATTATCCTAAACTCCTTTAGTGTACTGGTAACACATTTGCAATACAGTATTGTAGAAGACAGTATGTACTGTATGATATAATATAATTCTATTTTTATTAATCACACAGTGTACTTTTTAGTATTTGGAATTGGCCAGAAATATAACAACATGCTACTGCTGCAATAAAAATATACTCATGGTATATTACTCGTGCATTTGTAACACAGTAAAAATGAATGCAGTAATGTACTTACAGATGTCGATACATAACATACTGTATACACTTAAATGTCATTCATTAGTGCCAGGTATGTACGTACATACACATCCATATACTTTAACTGTAAGTTGTTCCACTTTAGCACACAAAAATATACTTAATACACTAAAAATTGTGCTTTTGTGCAATTTCATTACAACTTAAATGCACCCTTGTTTCAAAATGGCAAACTACAAGTATACTAGTCATTAGTCTGGCTGCAAGTACACCTGGGATTTAATATGCTCAGCATAGTTTTTTTTTTTTCACTTGGGAGTACTTGCACTCGAGCTGGCACAGACTTCAAACGTTTGCGTAAAAATTGACCCCCATGTTAGATCAAAACCATCAAGGACTTGTCTGAACATACGGTTCAATGGAAGAAATTAGTCTCAAGCTAAATCTGACCTCTTCTACAAAGGAGTTACTGTAGAATGAGCCAATGCAGAATTTTGCAAAATATTGAATATTTGAGATTTTCAACAATTCCTTTTTAATTTAAATTCGCATTTTTCTGTAAAAAATCGATAAAAATAAAAGGATATTCTGTGTGCGCTCGGAGATTGTGTGATCTCACATTCCTTATGAAGATGCTCCCACACAGTACCGTGCAAAAGTCTTCATATTAAATGAAATAAAATTAAATGATGTACAGTACTTGTCAAAAGTTTGGACACAAGTGTGGAGTTATTTTTTGACATTCTAGAACAATACTGCATTCTTTCTTTTGAAAACAGCAAACAAAATACACTGGATTAAAACCCTAACCCAAACTTTTGCCTGGTATTTCTCAAGAGCACAAAAAATGCAGGAAAGTCTGACTCTTTTTACGCAAAATCTTGCCTTGCAATAAAAATATATATTGGATTATTATTGCTGTATTTAATGTACTGGAGTTTTATTACCGTAGCTTCATTTCATATTTTAGATAAAGTGCCTTTTAACAGGATTCTTTATTTATTTAGCTTTATTATAGTAGAGTAGTTCCGTATTGGTCCTCAAGTGAGCCTAAATATCAAATCTTAATCATTAATGAATACAATATCAATAACTTGCTAACTTGAGAACATCAAATAAGAAACAAAACATGACGATGCATGATGTAATAGGAAAATAATCAACACCTAGACACCATGAAGTGCGTTATTTATCTTATACTACTTGCTAATAATTGTTGCTTTGCACTAATATGAACATACTGTAGAATGATTCTTTCTGGTCAGATTTGGACTCATTAAGTACATTTCTGTAAGTGTTATAAATGAGGAATGATGTCATAGTGCTCATCTGTTTGTTGCTCAAGGATGCTTGCGATCATGTGGTACAGTATGTTTAATGTAACTGATAGCATTGTTGTTTCATTTCTCAGTTGGGTAACGTTGCTGAGCTTGATCAAATGAGGTATAAATAAAGTATTGAAATGTTCACGCTGATGAATAGAGAAAGGTCACACTCTTCTCTTTCCTTTTCCCCGCCTTTTCGCTCTGACGGCGTCGTTTCCACTTACAGACTGGCAGTATGAAGGTAAGTCTGTTAACTGTTCTACTTTTCACGTCTTGTCTTGTCCTGTTCTACAAGCTTGCGCAGTCATGACCTCATGCCCCATAACCCCACCCACCCTCCATATGGTGGCGGTGCTTATTCAGCAATATAAAACGCTCATCTGAAAGTGGAACATATCTGTAGTATGGGTTGTTTTGTTTCTCTCATTAAAAGTCCCTGAAATGTTTTTTTTTTTCCTTCCACACCAGAGTGCAAACTCTCCAGAACCGGCCCACCAGCCACCATTGTAGCCATAGATGAGGAGAGTCCTAATGGTAGGTATTGATTCGTTTATTTATTTATTTTTTATTTTTATTTTTTCACGACTTGCACAAATGAAGCACTTCAGCTTGCGAGTGCGGTTCCATTACTGCACTTAATGTTGGAAAATGCATCAGGATGTGCTTAACATTTCGCTTTTCACTGAGTTATCAGACGAATAAAGGGGCCGATGATGAGTCTAGTCGTGTCGGGATCAGGATTATGAATTTTGAAGTGGGGACCTTAAATGTTTTATCTGATTTGAAATAATTGAGTGTTAAAACATCTCAAGCTTCAATATATCGATGCGTACATTAATGTACAGTATACATTAAATGAGATAAATCCATTTTGCAGTTTTTTCGAAAAATGATGCAAGGAGTATTGCAAGCTGACATTAGAGAATATTTTAGAGCATGTTTCCTTGAAGTCAAAGGAGTGTCACGAAGCACAAATGCCAAAAGTGTTTAGGTTATATAAGTGTGAAAGTTGTGTGATTTGTCAAAAGAACTATGAGTCTATCGAGCACAGTTTTGGTGCAGTGGATAAATCAGCCTGCGGTTGTGTTTGCGGTTGTTTACGCATGCTGTTTAGGATAAATTATTTGTTGGCTGAGGTTTAATAATGCTTTGACTGTGATTTTGTAGTGTGTCAAATAGAAAGCAGTGCAAGCCAAATTAGTTAGAAAGAACTAATTGAAAGGGGAGGAAAAAAAAAGTGCTATCGTGCTCCCAGAACCTTTATAAATTCGAACCACATCCGCATTAGTGCCGGAGTGAAATGCAGTGGCGGTAATTGGCGTCACCATTCTCAAAAACCCCTTTGAAAATATTTAAACCGCTGTGTTGCAGAGGAAGTATCTTCACTTCACTGATCATGTGACCCTGGTCAATAAACGACGCCGCTGGCTCGGCATGACACGTCAGCTTTTACTCAGAATCATCTTTCAGAAATGTAAAGTGTAATAATTTGATACATAAAATTTTAAATTTTTTACAGTGTATTCGGTCTGTATCCCCAAATTGTCAACCATTATTCTTTTTGTTAGGAATAACTTTGTTAAGCTTGCCATTCAATCCTTTATTTATTCAGAAGGAATACTGTGAATAAAAATGTTATCTTGGATTTATTTTAGGTTTGTTAAGCGGAGCCCTCTTCCTAAGCTTTGCTCAGACTCGTCTAATTTATATTTACGAACTTATGAAAGCCAAAGTTATACGCTGCACAAATGACAGCTGTTCCACTTGTGGCAAACCTTGTTTCTTGCCTTTTTAAGCACTTCTGCTGAACGGCTTCCACATGAGCTCCAGTTAAAAAAAAAAAAAAAAAAAATCCAAAAAATCCAAAGGCTTTATGAAGCAGCTCTTTTTTATGCACTTACCCCTCCTTGTCTCTTTCTACTGATAGAACTGTAATTGCCTGGGAACATTAGTGAACCTCTTTATGAGTATAATAGGAGCTCTGACTTTTAGTATCAGCCAAGGTACCAGTGAAACCCAAAGGCATTTTTTTTTTTACAGCACCATTCTCTGAGAAAAGTCCTTTTGTACACCAAAGATGATGAGTATATTGCTTCCAAAACGCTCCCATGTTAATAAAATAGAGTGCATCTATACTTGATTTAGACACCGGACACCCAGCGCAGGTTCTGTTTTATTTCATAGAAGTGGTTTCCAGCTAGAAAACAATACAAATTTCATTCAGTGTCTGCCCGTGTCCATGAGGTATTGTTCAGCCTGTAGCGCTATTGCAGCAGTGAAACACTTCTATGGATTATCCAATTTTATTTCATCAGTATGTAGGTTCACCAATATTGTATCTGTTTTGTTTTATATCGGATAGACTCTTCGCTGGAGCAGAAATATCCAAGAACTGCATATATGTGAGGCTTCTTCAACCCTGTCCGATTAAGAATCAGCTTGGTTCTGCGTTCATCATTCAGTTCCTTAAATCCGCTTATTTTCTTTCCGCATCATTGAATCATCAAGGCGGCATGGTGGCTTAGTGGCCTTGCACCGCCAGGATCTGGGTTCAAGTCCTGCCTCGGGTCTGTGTGCATGTAGTTTGTATGTTCTCCGCGTGCTACAGTAGGTGGGTGACCTCCGGGTACTATGATTTTCTCCCACAGTCCGAAGACATGCAGATTACCCTAACTGGCGTTCCCAAATTGCCACAGTGTGTGAACAAGCGTGTGAGTGCGGTTGCCCTGAGATCGACTGGCGAGCCCATCCAGGGTGTACCCTGCCCCGTGCCCAAAGTCTCCTGGGATAGGCTCCAGGCTCTCTGCGACTCTGTATAAAGCAGTACAGATGTGAGATAGAATAATCAGAAGTGTTAAATAGTGTAGTAAGTGGATAAAAAGCAGAGCTCTTGTGTGTATTCAGATTTAAACTCAGGTGGGAGGTTAAACCATTCCATTCAAGACTCCTGTCTCCCCAGTCACTGGTGTGCAGGTGTGAAAGTGTTACAACAGTTGCCCCACTGTGGCCTGAGGGTGTACCTGGTGCCAAAACAACTCACAGAGCATGAACAGAAGTGTTTGGATATCTGCAAACCAAATTTTGGCCTGATACTGTAAGGAAGTTTCTTAAGGGGACTCATTTTTGGTGACGAGACATGGATTCATCACTACGAGCCTGAGAGTAAACGCCAGAGTATGGAACGGAAACATCCTTATTCCCAGACAAAGTCCAAGTCAACCATCAGCTGGAAAATTGATGATGATATATTTTTGGGATTTTCAAGGGCCAGTATTGGCACATTAATCAGGAAAAAAGTTCAACTATCAAACTATCAACAGTGCTTGTTATAGCGATCTGCTATCCCAGGGCATTGTGATCTTGCATGACAGGTCTGCCCACACTGTCGACACTCTGCAAAACCTTTGTTTGCATCCTTTCTATAGTCCTGATTTTGCTCCAGCAGACTTTCACCATGGTGTTGGTCCTTTGAAATCAGCCCGACAAGAATGAAGATTCACTCCTGATGAAGAGTTGAAGACAGCGGTGCATTGTGGGTGTCATTTCATACAAACTTAAATAAGTTTATTTTGATTGGAAAGCTGCTTTGCGACAATGTCAAGTTTATTTGTATAGCGCTTTTAACAACTAAATTGAATTGAAATTTGTGGCTTGAAGCTCAGCCTTAAAAATGTTTTAATGATGTAATACAAAAACTTGTTGACAGATGGGCAAAGTGCATTGAAAACGCAACAAGATTATATAAAAATTATGTATTTGTCTTAAATGAACATTAATTCAAATAAATTCTACAGCCACAGTGCGGATCATTTTTGACTCACCCTTGTATATGCAAACCCTATTACTTTACTCAAGGAACTCTGTAGAACACCTAGAGGTAAAACACACACACACACACACACACACACACACACACACACACACAGCATGGTTTAACGGTTCTTGTGCCTCAGCTACATCAATCAAGTTCAGAACTGGTTCTCAATTCAATGAAGAGAAATGAGACTTTTTCTCTTCAAATACTTGTCTCACAAGCTTATTACCTGTCCAGTTTAATAATAACAATAAAATGCTGCTCATGCCCCACAGGATCCCAGTCCAGTTTCAGACCTCAGGTGGCACTGTGGCAAACATCGTCTCATTTCATGCAGAATAGTCTTTATATTTGGTTCCATCCTTCAATACGTTTAGTGTTAAATTTACTAAAACAATGAAGAATGCACAGAAATCAATGCACCACTGCTGGCACTCTCAACTGTATGAAATGAAAAGCGTATTTGTGGGTTATTTGCCCATTTTTAGGGTTAACCAGTGAATTCGACTGAATCTCAGTTTCCTGGTGATATTGGCCTGGAACAATTTTGACCCATGCCATCATCTTAAACATAAAAGCACTTCACATAAGGATTTGGAATCGGATTGTTTAAAGGGGAAACAAAGTTTGAATGATTTAAACATTCTTTAAATACCACTGAGTGTACACCAGCCGTAAAATCACAATGTAAAACATTATGCCCAGTATCGTGTAGGTTCCCCATGTGCCACTTTGGCCCTTCAGGGCATGACTCTACAAGACCCCTAGGGGTGTCCTGCGGTGCCTGGCATCAGCGGATGCTTTGGGTTGAGGGTTGAGGTCCCTGTGGATCAGACTTGTTTGTCCGGAGAATCCCATGGGCACTCAGTTTGATTGGGTTCTGGCCAGCATTGACTTTTTTTCAGCGATTTGTGCTGCCTTGGCTTTTCTGTAGGATCAGACCAGATGGGCTGGTCCCTGTGGGCATGGGTGAGCCTCGGGTGCCCATGATTTTGTCCCCAGTTTATTTTATTCTGTTATTTTATATTTAACACCAAAATATTAAAAGTAAAAAAGATCCAACGGAAACGTTTAAATTTATGACTCAATATTTTAAAATGCCATACTTCTCAGACAGAACCTAGTCATTTCAAAGTCCTGTATAAATAAACCTTTAATCAATCTACACAAATGGAAAGGAGATAACCTATGGAGCAAATTATATCCTGACTCGGGTGCATGCCATATTGAAAAGGCACCAAAATCATTCCCATGTGATTCTTCAGCCTAATTTCCATACATGCAGCTTAATAAGCACCTGCTTTTTTTTTTTTTTGACTTGCAGAAAATAACAGGTTAGTCTAGAAAGCACTTTGTTGGCATAAGTTAGCTACATTTAGGAAGACCAGCTCTAAATGCCCAATCAGCTAATACAATATCCAGAGGTTGAATATTCACTTTCTGTTGTTTTGACTCTTTTTGATTTACCATACATTTTGGTCTGATTTATCCAGTCCGATGATGACATTAGACGCCTAAGGCGTTCCAACACAGCGTAAAGGGCACCTTGTCTCATCTGATATCGTCATGTGAGGCGAGTTGTATGGTTATTAGGAGGAGTGCTGAATAAATCATTGTTTTTGTGTCTTCAGTGTTTGAAACGTGATTGGTCGCAGAAGGAAATCTTACTATAAAGCTGTAAAGGAGACCTTAACATGAGTTAAATTGATAGCTCGTTTCTAATACCATTGTGCTGAATTGATTTTGATATTTCTCTTCAGACTAGATCACAATTACAGTATGTTGCAGATTTATGTTTATTATACTGTAACCGTGTCATATCATGCCAAATGATTTGACTATAAATATAGATTTGAAATATGTGTACACTGATTAAGCCTGACATT
Source organism: Clarias fuscus (assembly GCA_030347435.1). NCBI lineage: Eukaryota > Metazoa > Chordata > Actinopteri > Siluriformes > Clariidae > Clarias > Clarias fuscus. The sequence goes on from CM059220.1 coordinate 22,465,080, forward strand.
ACAATGTAAATCATTGTGCCCAATATTGTGTAGGTTTCCCTTGTGCCACTAGGGGCAGTTTGGGCCCCTTGGTGTTATTACTCCACAGTCATATTGGCAGTGTGGATGCTTTGGCTAAGCACCACACACAGCAGGCTGTGATGCACTGAGTGTTCTGGTACCTTTCTATAATAGCCAGCAATGAGCCTTGGGTGTCCATGATCTTGTCACCAGTTTACTGGTATATAATTGATAGTGGCATCAGTGGTATTCATGGCGGTGTTGTTTATGTTATGGCTGGTTGGGGTATAAAATATTCATATTCATATGGCCTTTCCAAACTTGCGCTAATAAATTCCAAAACAGAATTTTTTTTCCCCCCAGATTTTCTCTCTAATTTAGTCATGTCCACTAGGGGGCTCTCACATTAAGGCTACTACTACCACTCAGTCGGGAGGGCCGAAGACTATCACGCGTTTCCTCCGAACCACGTGACACCAGCCGACTGTATCTTTTCGAACTGTGCGCTCATGCACCGTAACACACTCGGAGGACAGCGCTATCCGCTCCTTCCGCTTACGTGAGCTCACAGACGCCCCTGATTGGTTGTAAAGCCGCGATTACTGTGGGAGCACTAAGTACCTCTCGTCCCTCCCCTCTGAGAGATCTCAGCCAATCAGCTCTCTCTAGGCTGTCGGCTGCGAGAGGTTACAGCATCACCTGGTAATCGGACTCGCAATCTCTGGTTGATAGGGCGAGCACTTTACCACTGCACGCCCCCCCAAGAAAAAAAAATAATTCTAATGGTTTTATGAACTCTAATAAAAAAAAAAAAGATTGGTTGTGCTGCACTCTTTTCTTTTCCAGTGCACAGGATTATTTTAAGTCTGCCGTTGAACATTTAGAGAGAATAAGAAACCCCAAGGCGGACGGAACCAGCTAGCTAGAATACAGTGTGGAGAATAAAACTGTCATCTTCCTGTTAATGCAGTTTACGTTCACTACACAGTCAGTGTGTTCTGTACGTATTTTATTGTCTAATTTGTGTTATTTTGTCCTTTGGCCCGTTAAAAAGTGTTGGCACGTACCAGGTAGTGTTATCATGCTGGCTAAATACAGAAGATAAATAAATGCATGCAGAGGCAAGCTGACAAACGTGATCTCTCTCTCTCTCTCTCTCTCTCTCTCTCTCTCTCTCTCCCTGTCGCCCGATAAGTGAGTTCGAAACGCAGTGCTTCCTCTGAGACATGTGAACGCCTGCCAGCTGCATCTTTTCAAACTGCCGCTCATGCTACATCATGGGGTGGCGTAACACACTCCCCCTTTTGCATAAGATCAGAGACGCCCACAACTACAGTAGCTAGTGTCTCTGCATTTGACAAGGGGCCGAGTGTCTCACTCAGGAATAGTTGTAATAATGTTATTTATTTATTTATTTATTTATTTATTTTAAGTATTTGCATAGAGCTTTTGGGAGCGGTGTCCAGAGCACAGCTGTTAATTTAAGCCTACCATTAAGGAAATCAAGGCATAGAAATAGCACCATGGTGACACTGTCGATTTTTTGTTGTTGTTGCAGATTTGCTTACAAGCTGGTGAAGAATAAAAGAAAAAACTGTTCAAGTTAATATGAGACTTGATAATAAACAAATGGCAAGTTGTCAGATGGTTAAAGGATAAGAATGTATCCAGTGCCTCAGACGAAGCATGTGTTTGTCCCACATTTCCAGATTGCAGCTGTCGTAGAAAAGGCGTGGGTTGGCTAGAGAGCTATGTGGGATTTAACAAGGATAAAAAAAAACTAACAAAAAAGCCAAGTTAGGGGTTCGTAATTCTGTAATAATCATATTAAAAGAACTTTGTAATAATCAATACACCATTTAAACATTGTCACGTAAAGATAAATATTCTGTGCACCAGATAAAAAAAAAATATCAAAAAAAGAAGGGAAAAAAAAAACAGTGGCCTAATTTAATAATTAATATCATGAGAAGATTCATATTTAATGACCTGGAACAAAGGTGCATAAGATACCTGTGCAATCATACACCGTGACTAAGGGCCTTTTCCACATTCCTTTTCCGCATATATTACTGAATTGGTGCAGCCTTCAGATGGTAGAAAATTATAGGGACATCATCAGGAAGTTCACAAGAGTTCAGTCTCTGAGAAATTCTAGACAGCTAGAAAATCTCCCATCAGCGGTGAAAGTTTTAAATGTACTGAAAAAAAACATGGTAGCCTTTCTTAAGCTATTCAATATGGATTGTGGCGATTTCTAGAGGGTTTGTGCCTCTACATAATAAATCATACAGTCTAAATATACACAGATTAAACCCATCACCAGTAAATCTACCTAGGTTTTGCGTACCCCTCCGGCCAATCAGGGCCTTGGAGGTGTGCTGTGATGTCTGGCACCAGGACATTGGCAGCGGATCCTGTTAGTTGTGGTCAGTGGGTCAAATCTGTGGGTTGGATCAGATTTGTTTGTTTGGTGCATCCCATGGGGGATCGATTGGATTGGGATCTTGGAGTTTGTATGCCGTAGGCTCTTTGCCTGCTGGGCCCAGTTTGTGGTGGACTGTGGTGAACTAGGTGGTCTGATCCCTTCATATTTTTTCCAGCATTGACTTTTTTTCCATGGTTTGTGCTGCATTGGCTTTTCTATGGGATTCTATTTCTATCAAATAATCGACCACTTTTTAAACAAAACACAAAATAGAAGCTACTGGGTTTTGGATTAAAAAAAAAAGAGGCAGGTGCAACAGCAAAGTCCACACTAGAACTGTGGCTGGTTCTGCAGGATGCTCAATAAAAGTTTTGTTATGAAACTGCAAAAATTGTAACAGACATTAAATACCTCAAATATCTGCCAAATGCTGACTTATATATATATATACGTATACTGCTAAAAAAATAAATAAAGGGAACACTAAAATAACGCATCCTAGATCTGAATGAATGAAATATTCTTATTAAATACTTTGTTGTTTTCATAGACAACAAAATCACACAAAAAATTATCAATCGAAATCAAATGTATTAACCCATGGAGGTCACACTCAAAAGTGAAGTGGAAAAACACATCACAGGCTGATCCAACTTTGATGTAATGTCCTTAAAACAAGTCAAAATGAGGCTCAGTAGTGTGTGTGTGTGTGTGTGTGTGTGTGTGGCGTCCACATGCTTGTATGACCTCTCTGCAGTGCCTGGGCATGCTCCTGATGAGGTGGTGGATGATCTCCTGAGGGATCTCCTCCCAGACCTGGACTAAAGCCAACTCCGCCAACTCCTGGACAGTCTGTGGCGCAATGTGGTGTTGGTGGCTGAAGCGAAACATGATGTCCCAGATGTGCTCAATTGGATTTAGGTCTGGAGGAAGGGCGAGCCAGTCCATAACATCAATGCCTTCGTCTTGCAGGAACTGCTGACACACTACAGCCAAATGAGGTCTAGCATTGTCTTGCATTAGGAGGAACCCAAGGCCAACCGCACCAGCATACGGTCTCACAAGGGGTTTGAGGATTTTATCTTGGTACCTAATGGCAGTCATGCTACCTCTGGCGAGCACACTCCAAAGAAATGGCACCCCACACCATTACTGACCCACTGCCAAACTGGTCATGCTGGAGGATGTTGCAGGTAGCAGAACGTTCTCCTGGGCGTCTCCAGACTCTGTCACGTCTGTTGCATGTGCTCAGTGTGAACCTGCTTTCTTCTGTGAAGAGCACAGTGGCGAATTTGCCAATCTTGGTTTACTCTGGCAAATGCCAAATGTCCTGCATGGTGTTGGGCTGTAAGCACAACCCCCACCTAGTGGTAGCATGGACGTCAGCCCTTATACCACTCTCATGGAGTCTGTTTCTGACCGTTTCAGCAGACACATGCACATTTGTGGCCTGCTGGAGGTCATTTTGCAGGGCTCTGGCAGTGCTCCTCCTGTTCCTGCACAAAGGCAGAGGTAGCGGTCCTGCTGCTGGGTTGTTGCCCTCCTACGGCCTCCTCCACGTCTCCTTATGTACTGGCCTGTCTCCTGGTAGCGCCTCCATACTCTGGACACTACGCTGACAGACACAGCAAACCTTCTTGCCACAGCTCGCATTGATGTGCTATCCTGGATGAGCTACACTACCTGAGCCTCTTGTAGTCTCCGTCTCATGCTACCACTAGAGTGAAAGCACCGCCAGCATTCAAAAGTGACCAAAACATCAGCCAGAAAGCATAGGAACTGGGAAGTGATCACACCACCTGCAGAACCACTTCTTTATTGGGGGTCTCTTGCTAATTGCCTATAATTTGCACCTGTTTTCTATTCCATTTGGACAACAGCATGTGAAATTGATTGTCAATCAGTGTTGCTTCCTAAGTGGGCAGTTTGATTTCACAGAAGTGTGATTGACTTGGAGTTACATTGTGTTTAAGTGTTCCCTTTATTTTTTGGAGCAGTGTATATACAGTACATACATACACCATACTTTTTTACTTTTACTTGAGTAGATTTGTGAAGAAGAAACGCTACTCTTACTTCGCTACATTTGGCTACACTTGACTTTACTTTTCTAACCATTTATCCTACAAATGCATCCGATGGATCTATCACCTGACTGTTTTACCAATCAGATGCAGCCACAATTATCACATGACTCTGTTTAACCAATCAGGTCTTCAGCCGATGTTCTATAAATTCATCCTACCTATGAATCCGTCCTACATACACTCACTGCGCATGCGCAAACAAGCGTTTCCGGATCTTTCTCTAATTTTACGGAACGCCCGTAAATCCATGCTGCTAATAGTTGGATCTTCCAGTTAGTGTACAATTTTGCGGTGAGTATATAGAATGCTTTTTTCATGTTTGTGTGATTTATACGTTAACTTTAATTGTACATTTATTGTTACTGAATATATAAATATTTCAGTACAGAATTAATCGCCAACACACAGTACATTTTTATGCATCCCCCTTATTATAATTTCTAAAAAAAATAATAAATCGGACATTACGATTAAAACGGTTACTTACTGTAGTACTTGAGTAGTCTTTTCACTGAATAATTTTTTTACTCTTATTTGAGTAATATTTTGGATGACTACTTTTTACTTCTACTTGATTAATATTATTTTGAAGTACAGCTACTCTTACTTGAGAACATTTTGGCTACTTTACACACCTCTGACATACACACACACACACACACACACACATTCACAGTCGAGAAATGCTTACAATTGTTGTCAAGTCTTGATAAAGTCAGACAAATTGTAGGTGCTTTGTAATAGTCATCATTTGTGATAGTTCTTAGACAGTTTTTTATTTTTTTTATTTTTTACAATTCAGCATGTGTGTGGTACAGTTAGTAGCAGAGTGAGTGTGTGATTCTTAAGTACATTTTGACATTTACAGTAGTAGCTGATGTACTGTATAGTCAGTCAGTCTGTAGGTGATTAGAGCATGTGATTGACAGAGTTGAATATCCAAAAACTGTTAAGGATGTCACTTAGGGCCAGTCCTACAAACTGTTCTGGGATGTAAGAAGCAGAGGTGGGTAAAGCAGCCAAAAAATGTACTCAAGTAAGAGTAGCTGGACTTCAAAATAATATTAGAAGTTTCATCATAATGTGATTTATGTAAGCTGTCAGACAAAATGATAAAATAATGTACAAAGTGTGACATTTCCAAATAATAAAATAAATGAATAAAATATCTTAACAAAATAGTAAATTAAGGAATAAGAAACACAAATTTCCTAATCTCCCTTTTTTCACAATATAAAGCTTTTGAAATAAATCCCTGCTGTAGGTAACATATGTACAGAATGTTTGAACAGTGTCGACTATTTCCTGTGTAAGATATACTGTATATTCAGTCGCCCTGCAAATGACTCAGCAGAAAATAACATTAGAACATTTGTACAAGAGTCTCACTTAGCCATAAAACTGTGTCCAGCAGAACAAATGTAAGAAACTTATATATATTTTTATCCTATATTTTATTTGCTAATCATATATGTTAAGATGCAACATTAAATAAAACAGCTAAGCTAACTGCAACATGTTTTCTTCACTGTCTACCACTGCTGAAGACGACCTCCCCCCACCCCCTCCTTCTGTGTGCTCATTGTTATTGCGGCTGATTGGTCTAACGGAGTCATGTGATTATTGTTGCTACAGTACATCTGATTGGTGAAACACAGTCACATGGTAGATCCACCGGCTGCATTTCTCTGGCAAACACAAAGAATATCTACAGTGTGAATAAATGGTTAGAAAAGTCGAGTGGAGCCGAATGTAGCGGACTAAGAGTAGCGTTTCTTCTTCACAAATCTACGCAAGTAAAAGTAAAAAGCATCGTAAAACTACTCACAGAAGTAAATTTTTTTCAAAAACTTACTTAAGTAAATGTAACTCGTTACTACCCACCACTGCTAAGAAGGCTGCTAAGAGTGAATCCCTGAGAGCATAATGACTAGAATAAACCTTATGGCTGTATCATACATAACTTAAAAAAAATATATAGTTTCAGTTAATTTTAACTTTTCCTTTTTACAGAGCTTTTTTTCCTTTCAGATATTATTTTTTTGAGGTTTATGAAGGAGTGTTATCAGAACAAAATTGGGGAAATGGCATACACAGCTCAGAAGTATAGAAGGGTGTTTTATTTTTTTTTTTTTAGGCAGAGCATTAAGACTTTATTTTGTAAGTGTACAGCTACAGCCTAAGATCCCCTCATCCCATGATGCATGCAGAGCTTCCATCCATCATAAATTATAGATAATGCTGTTTTCCTCGCATCTCAGCTTTTTAGGTCAGAGATGAAAGACATTAACTCAATTGAAAGCCAAATTAAAGAGGTAACGCCAACAGCTTGGACCTGAAATTAGGCCTTTCACCACGGCTACACGATTAACACTATGCTGAAAATATGTTCAAAGGGCAAAAACATGGTTGTAGGTAGCTGCTGAGAGGAGTGGAAAATTGGTTTGTTCAGTCAGTGAAGCTAATATGCAGAGCAGGTTCTCTTCCTGTCAGAGAGATAAAGACACAAATGACCTGCTCGTCTGCCTGTTGCATAAGTAATTTCCGTGGAGAGATATTATACATGTAGAAGCTTTTCTTTCGGCTCTGCAGAAAAGCACCGTACAGATTATGGAGTGTTGATTATTCTGCATTAAGACACAGGGACTCTATCTACACCCTCGCTCATCAGCTTGATAACAGTTACCACTTTCTGTTGAAATCTTCAGGCTGTTTAAAGAGCATGTAGAATCTTCAAAAGGTCCTTCCAAAAATGGCAAACCATACATTGTATATGATAACGATAGCATTGCTCACCGTTTCTCCTGTTGCTCGTTCAGTTTATTTCACAGGACGTCCCAGTTCGACTTTTGTCTGAGAGGTGTTAACACTTCCCTTACAAGTCGTACCATTTCATTAAAGTCATACTTTATTCGCGACTGCTTAACACTTACCTTGTCTCAGCAATTTTATCATTCTGTCTCAGTACTTGATTTATTATTTTTTCTTCTTCTTTTTTTTTCCAGCCAGGCAGTTGTGCCTCGGCTTCCCCGGGAAATGACTGGAGTTATGGTGCTGAAAGGCTTTTATTAAAAAGGAACAATTTCATATCAATTGGCAAGGCACATTAAAGTGTCACCGGATGAGGGGACTCAATAAAACCCTATGGAATCAAATCTCATTTCTCTCTTCCATCCGCTCTTCTAAGCACTTCGCTTAGCACATGGGACTGTGACAAAATTATTACACCATCCGCGCAGTACATTTCTCATCAGCGGAATTCTCATTTGTGTCAATTGTATCCTGCGTGAGGCTGTAATCGTCAGGTGTGGAGGATGGAGTCGAAGAAGGTGGTCAGTTCTGTTTGGGAAATAGATTAACCGTCGTCCTGCACTAAAATATTCCCTTAACTGGCTTGGAGAATGGCCAGTTCTCAGCAGACCAGGTCCGGTCAACACGGCGCTCTCCTTGAGTGTCCACGGTCAACTGAATGAAGGTGATAAAGAGTGATGGTGATTTAGGTTGATTTGCCTGAGACACGGCTCTGACATCAGCTTGAAGTAGGCAGCTATTGATCTGCAGAGACTGAAAGAAAAAGAATATGAGTGTAGGCCTTGAGTTGATTGGATCGCGCCTTGAAGGATGTTAAGAATTCCTAAAGATCACTGAAGTCATGTTTTACATGCTGGAGGGGCGGGGTGTGTCGAGCAAATCAGTTGTATTGTCTTTTTCCTCACTGTTCTATCTTCTTATTTACTCCTCCATCTTACGGTCTGTGCCGTTTCCCAGATCTCATTAAATGCTGTTTAGTAATCCTAGCTTTCAGATCTTCTTCAGATCACTCGCTTTGAGCTACAACACTAACTAAAAACAACTACAGGCCCAAAGTCAATTTGTGAAATGTGCCAACACTCTAAAGACAAAAGATGCTATTTCAGTGCATCCAAATGTGATTGGCATTTTAGATAAAGTTTCTTCAACAGCGTATCATTCAGCGTGTTTTCACTGTATCATAGTATTAATAGACCATAAAAAAAAAAACAGTTGTGAAAAAATGAAAGAAAAAGTGTATAAGATCTGATCGCCTAGCTTTGATTAAAGACCATAATATGGTGGCCAGATCACATGTGAAATTGATTCCTCATGCTCCCAGAACCACTCTTTTGCCTGGAATATGTCGGTGCCATCAGGGAAGAAATCATTGATGTGATTACTTTGTCAATCAGTACATTCGGGTCATCAGCTGAGTTCCTTTTATTGCCACATAATGTTGTTGAACCTAAACCCGACCAACTGAAACAACCTCAGATGCCAAAACTGCCTCCAGAGGTTTATACAGTGGCCAGTATGCCTGATGGGTGCATCGCTTCATGCGCTTCTCTTCTTACCCTGACAGGCTCATCTCTCTGTAATAGCATCAATCTGGACTCATCATACCACATGACCTTTTGCCATTGCTTCAAAGTCCAATCTTTATGCTCCCTAACAAATTGAAACCTTTTTGTTTCTGAATTGTCACACTAACAAATGATTTTCTTAAGGGCAACACAGCTGTTTAGTCCCAATCCTGTGAGTTTTTATCCTGTGTATGTTTATGAAAATGATCATATTTTCCTTATTAAACCTACCAGTGATTTGTACTGATGGTTTTAAAAATATTTTTTAATGCAATTTCACCAAACGTTTAAATGATCTCAGATGGTCATTAATTGTAGTTCTTTCTGACTGCATTTTATAGTTCAGCGTGGTTTAATTAATGTGTTGGATAGCCCGATTCCACTAATTTTAACAATCTTTTTCTTCTACTTGATACAGGAAAGTGTAACTTAGTGTGTGCCCGTAGTGTGTGAATGAGTGTGTGAGTGTGTACAGTATGTGTGTGTGCCCTGTGATGGATTGGCACCCTGTCCAGAGTGTACCACACCTTGTGCCCCAAGTCTACCCGCAATGATGTATAGCTGCAGTGGTATAGACGATGAGTGAGAGTGAGTGAGTTATTCTTAAGAAGGACTTTTTTCATTGAAACTATTATTACTATTATTTTCAAGCTGAAAAAGAGAGTGGCTATGAAAAAGAAAAATCTGACTGGTATGGTAATGTGAAGTGCTTCTGAGCCAAAAACAGACCGTTATTTGGTTTAGTTTTGGTGAGTGTTTTTCCTGCCTGATGATGTGTCTAGTAAAGTTGACCGTGATTGGTGTGGGTGCAGAGGCAGCAAGGCTTTTCAGTGCAGTTCTGTCCTGTGCGTCGAGAAATAAGGGTTTGCTGTCGGAAGGTTCAGGGGAAATTCGGGTCGTGTGGGATGTGAAATCAACCCTACATTTTGTTAAATTGCAGCCAGACTCAAAAGGAATGAGGAATTAGCTAGAGAAAGTAATGATAACAAAAACAACAACAACAACAACAACAACAACAGGTAGGCAGTAATACACTGTACATAAATGCATTTTCATCTGTATTCAAAGAAAAAAATATAATTACCAAACATACAGTATATATTTTTTTCCACCTTTCCCACCAAAACAGGTAAGACTATTATTGTGAGAAAATGCTCCATTTCTTTTTGCCTGAGATGATTAGAATTGGATTTTGGTTACTGAGGTAGAGTGAGTCCTTATACAGCAGACTGAACACGACCATTTAGATGATGTACAATAAGCTTTCAGATGAAAGCAGCATCAATCATCTGGTATGTGCTTAATTTAAAAGAAAAAAAAAAGCAGCCTAGTTGTTAATAAGATATCCTTCAAAACAGAACGCTGTCCAGGGGATGCATGCTAAGACCTCAGGAATCAATTGTATTAAAATGAATGACTGTATGCTGACCATTTGCTTTAATGGGGTTCCAAATAACCTGAGTTTATTTAATGTAGATGATGTAATTCATCAAAACCTCTAGTACACCTGAGACTGGTCAAAACAAATAGTTCTTTATTAAAAGGATTATCGGAATATTGCAGTCTATGGAAGTCGCATTTCAACAACAACAACAACGAAAAAATGTGCATAGACCTTCATTTTGATTTATCCTCCTGCTCATAATAGATCAACCCACATCATAAGCAGCACTGGATCCTGACAAATATTCTTAGGTTTTTGCGCGTCTTTCAAACCGCTCTAAATCATTTCTGTGGGCAGAAGTCATTAATAACACTTAACAGTTGACAGCATATTTCTGGTCAGACCCTCTCAGGAGAATTACAGACAGAGTTGCCATTTTATCATTTACGCATAAGAAACATAAGTGCGTTTCGCTTGTTTTGGCCTCTGGGGGCCTTGTTACAGAAACTTTCTAAATGTTCTCGCAGCAAAATCTTGTTTTAAAAACCAAACTTTAAAAAAAGAAGAAAAAAAAAAAACACATACAAATTTTAATTCATTCACCTTCTATACTGCTAGTCCTGTACTGGTTCGTGGTAGTCTGGAGTCTATCCTAGGAGACTAAGGGCATGAGGCGGGGTACACCCTGGACAGGGTGCCAAGCCATGACAGGGCACACACACAACTAGGCACAATTTGGTAACTCCAGTTAATCTGCATGTCTATTGACTGTGGGAGGAAACACGCCGAACCATTGAACCATGAACCACAATCGAACCATGACCCTGGAGATGCGAGGTCACGTCGCTGAGAGTAATATTAATAATTAGGACACAAAGTTAGAAGTTAAAAAGTGAATTCAATTATACAATACAATTCTACAGTTGAAGTGTACAAAAACAATAGTCTTCCTCATGTTCTTCATGTTAATTGTACTTGAGGCTAAATTGGAACTATTTTATACAGTTATATAGCCTTTCAGTATTGTGCTTAGTTATGTAGTAGAAGGGCATACTGTTGAAAGAAAATAATCACCTAGAGGATGGTTATTTCCAACGGCGTGGCCTGGGGAACATTTTTGAGGATGCCAACCGAGACGACCTCTTTGTCCTTTTTTATTTTCTCACTTGCATGCATGCACACACTCTAGCCGATGCTTGTTTACCGACACACACACACTCTTATACTCTCACACAGCTCCCAAATGTATAACTAGACGCTTACTATGCAGAAAAGCTTAAATAATGTATAAAAGAGGCATTCATTACAAACTCAATCAGAAAGCATTTAATTTACATTTGTATAGGCTACATGTATTAAAAACACAGCATAGAAACCCTGAGTGAGGCTCTGGGTTACTGATCGGAAGGTCTGGGGTTCAAGGTCAATCCCACTTACCGCCAAGTTACCACCGATCCCTTGAGCAAGACTCTTAACACCATCTGCTTCAGGGGTGCTGTAACCTGGCTGACCCTGCGCTCTGACCCCAAGTTCTTAACTGGGATATGCGGAAAAAAAATCATTTCACTGTGCTGTAAGGTACATGTGACAAATTTAGAATCTTAATATGAACTTGGCTTAGAATTCTTTCCATACTTCAAATTTTCTGTGTTTAAACAGTTACGATAAAATGACCACGTCGGTAAATTTACATATTCAGCTAATCCAGGCAAGCAAGGCACAATGTGTGATGTAAGAGTCACGGCAATCAGAACAGCAGCTGACGTTTAGCAATAATAGTCAGTCACTCGGTGTGGACATCATGTTCTTCACTAAAAGACTTAATATCTCTTTTTTCCTGACTGTATACAGTTTGTATTTTAATATTTAGTTGCTGCTGTGGGAGTGGGAGTTTTGTTTAAAATAGTTTTTTAACCAAAAAACCTTGCACTTAGTTGCACTTTCTAACATTTGCTGACGATGATTTAGAATGGCGTCAGGCTTTGCAGTTTGTTGGCAGAATGACAGCAGTATCTCCTGATTGGTTAATCCTTCCTTTTTTTTTTTTTTACAAGAGATACCAACTTCACTGTGTCTTTCCTTTGCATGGTACTGACAAATCACAGCTTGATCACACTATGAAGATAGGCTTATCTGATTTTTTTTTTTGTTTGTTTGTTTGTTTTAAAGAGAAACTAACTTGGTTCCCTTTGGACATGACGGTAAAAGTGCAATACCATGTTTTACCACATAACATATGTGTGGGGGAAGGGGGGCGCTGTTTCACTTACTGTAAAAAAGGAGTTTATGACTGAAACAAAACTGTTAAACGAAGTGTTATAGCCAAAAATGACTTGTAGAGTCTGAAAAAAAAACCCTGGAGAATGCAGTTTCCTGGTAATTTCTCTTATACCCCTGCAATTTTTGTTTCTTTAAAAAAAAAAATCAATTGCTGTGATATGGTAGAGGTATTTGCTACTTTGGATAATCTGTATATGTGAATGAAAATATAAATTTGTGTGTGGATGATACTATGCAATGAATTTCTTGGCTGCAGGTCGACGGCGACTCTGACCAGGATAAGGGGGGGGGGGGGGGGTAATGAATGAACGACTGTTTACGGCAGGGTTCTAGAGTCATGATATACAGTTGAAAATCTAAACCCATACCCTTTTATCCTTAAATGAGACTTACACTATATGGGCTAAAGTACTTGGGCACCATCAGACCCACATGTGAGCGTTCCCTTAAACTGTTTCTACAAAACTGAAAAGAATACACAATTGTAAACAGTAGGATTTCATAGTTCGGGTTAGCTTTCAAAATCTGCTTCGCCGAAACAAGAACCCTCCGAAGTTGTTCCAGCATGACAATGTTCCCAGTGTACAAAGTGAGCTTCAAAATGTTTGCGATGTGATGATTGTGTTGATGACAATGATGATATAACTGCTTATAAATAGTCAATAAAGATGGACCTGACAAACATTACAAAACTTTGTTCTATAGATCTATTTGTATGGTTTTTTTTTTTACTTCTGCTGGAAACACACCCTGTTGGAAGTGTGTTTTGTAGCAGCTAATTTGAAATGCCATGCCATAAAAAGTAACAGCATGCTGCTGTCACTGCTGCTCGGAATGCAAATTAAATTAGAGCAAAACTTTCTGATCAAAGCCCTTTACAGGACATTTCATTTTGTCCCGCTGTTATCTACCTCTTCCTGAGCAACGATTAATTATTTGTCAGAGGCACCTAACAGTCCTTCTGCATTGATCCAGGTGCTGCCACGAGTGGTCTAAACCCTCTCATCGACGAGATGGCAAGCTAAATCCTGCTCTGAATCATCACACAGACTTGTTTGAACTTCTAGAGTGATAGAATTCGGGGTATTTATTTATTTTGGCTTTCCTGTGAGTCTATCTCATAGTGCCACAATCGGTAGGTAAGGACACAAACCAAACAGGAAAGAACCAGCAGTATGGATTTAATTTATTAAACTTATTTCCTTCCACAGAAATAGCTACAGTATACGGCTACAGTAGTTCTGATTAGCCATATGGCTAATTCCGGTGAATGTACATTTCTTGCAAGGAACAAGGGTTGATGAATTTGGCCCCATGCCATTATTTATTTATTTAACAACAAAGAAGCCAAAATGAAAAAAAAAAAAATCATCAACAACCATGCAGGCAATACTCCCAAAACTGTACTCCCATCAATTAATAGCTTTTAGATGTACCTTTAGCAACCGTAACTTGAAGTAATTGTTTGCCATATGACGTGGTGTAAAATTGTGGTGGAATTTTGACCCATTCTTCTTTACAACATTGCTTCAGTTCATTTGAGGTTTTTTTGGCATTATGCACAGCTCTCCTAAGGACCTGCCACAGCATTTCAATTTGGTTGAGGTCTGGACTTTGACTAGACCATTATACAAGCTTAATTCTTTAATTTTTTCAGCCATTCTTAAAGTAGATTTACTGGTGATTTGGATAATTTCGTCCAAGCTTTAGCTGTCGGACAGATGGCCTCTAGAATACTCTGGTATACAGAAGAGTTCATGGTCAACTCAATAACTGCAAGGTGTCCAGGTCCTGCGGCTACTAAAACAACCCCAGATGTGCTTAACAGTGGGGATGAGGTTCGCCAAACCTGGTTCTGGGCATTAAGGCCAAACAACTTCACTTTGGTCGCAGCTGTCCATAGGACATTGTTCCAAAAGCCTTATACTGTAGTTTGTTGCAGATGCAGTTTTGCGAATCTCAGTCATGCTTCCATGTTCTTTTTAGGCAGAAGAGGATTTCTCCTGGTAACCTTTTCAAACAACCCATAGCTCAGTGGTGCTACTCGGTTAAGGCTCTGGATTGTTGATCAGCACACCTACCTTTTCCAGTGGTGCTGTAACCCGGTTGACCCCAGCTTCCTAACTAAAGTAATTTCATACGTGACTTATTATTGAATAATTGCTTGTTCAGTCTTCTTCTAATTGTGCTGTCATGGACTTTAGCATTTAACATGCTCAGTGAGGACTGTAGCGCCTGAGATCTAGCACTATTTTTGTTTGTTTCTTAGTATTTCTCTGAGCATTGCATGGTCTGAGCTTGGGGTGAATATGCTTGGGATGTCGTGAATAATCTTTCATTGTAGAATGTTGAACTCCAAATAATTTGCAAATGGTTTTATAACCTTTTCCAAGTTGATGTGCAGCAACAATTGCTTCTCGAAGACCATTTCTAATGTCTTTCCCTCTTGCGATTGTGTTAACACACACTTGAATGCTCCAGACCAGCAAACCTGCTGATGATCAATTAACCTAGCAGCACCTGGCTGCAACTTAGGTCCACATGTAGCTGGATATTTTTTAAAAAAGTTTTAAGTTTTCTCTGCATTTCTGGCCTTTTGTCCACCTTTGGTCATTAAAAAGGAGCATTTAGAAAACTCCTTCCAAAGTGATTTTTCCAAAAATCTTTTCACCATTTTTCAGTGGAAACGAAGATTTGGGCCAGTTGTAACGTCACTTTGTGTGCTGATGATGTCATTATTGGTGTGCCATTCTTCTTGATTTACGAGGATATTTTGTGCAATGGTGGACGAATGACAATGTGAACGTTGCTTACTGGAATTTTTACAGGCGTGCACATTACGTTAATGAACAGAGGTGTGAATTTACTACGAAGCTCACTCCTGCTACATACAAAAACTCCGGAGACCCAGACCCCGCAGACAGCGACGGCGGTTTTGGACAAGACCCAGTCGGACTTCTACTGTACATGGTGGAACCGGTAATTACCTTTTGTCTAGGCTTCTGATTGGCCCTATGTTGGTTGGGGACACTCCTGACAGCACTTACCTGGGTGTTTTGCGTTTTCATGTGGACAAATGTTATGTTTTTTACACACACACCAAAAAAAAATGAGGAGGAACTCACTTACATTATTATTGTCATGTTGTGCTAGATAAGGCGGACGCAGATGCAGAGTAATGAACATAGGAGGCTTATATTCTCTCTGCTTTCTTCTTTTCTTTGCTGTCGAGCAGCAAAGTGCAAACAAAAAAGAGTCAAAACAAGTAACAAAGCACGAAAGGCAAACTAACAAATGCTCATGGCTGGAGCTGCTGGCAGGCTCGTAAACGAAATCTCGGCTGTTTCGCCGTTCCTTCAACTGGGTGAAATCCACAGCTCAGTCCTGAAGGAGACAAAACATGAACACCAATCTCTTGACGACACATACAGTACACACACAACCGGGATGAAAACAACAGTGAACAGACAAAGGGCTGTGGGGTCGGCTGGTATAAATAGGAAGAAACATGGGGAAGACACAGGTGAACTTGATCTTGTGCTAATGTGAAACATACACACGTGTAGACACACTAGGGGGAGACAAAAGTGGCGGCTCAGTAGTCCGGTGAGCCAGATCTTATTCCCTGAGACTGTGGTGGCACAGGTGTTACAGTACCCCCCCACACAGGACCGGCTCCCCGAGGGAGGTGTGGGCGCGCTCTCTGCGTCACCGGAGGGAGTCGGGACCCGCCGACCTGCTGGGATTGCCGGCGGACGGGGCGGGCCCGGGTGTCGCGGTGCTGGGCGATCTGGCCGTGCTTGATGGAAATCAGAAATAAGTTCTTGGCTTAAGATGTCTTGGGCCGGGACCCAGCTTTGTTCCTCCGGGCCATACCTTTCCCAATCTACTAGATATTGGAGGGAACCCCCTCTCCTCCGGGAGTCTAGTAGTTTCTTCACTCTGAACGCGGGGGTGCCCTCGATTTCCACAGCCCCGGGGAGCGAAGGCTCTGCCATGCCTTCGTCTAGGGGCCCCCGAACCACCGGCCTAAGAAGAGAGATATGGAAAACAGGGTTAATGTGAAGATGATTGGGAAGCTGTAACTTAAGTGAAACCGGGTTTATTTGAGCGAGGATAGGGAAGGCACCAATGAATCTGGGAGTAAGCTCACGACAGGGAGGTTAAGGTGAAGGTCCCATGTCAAGAGCCATACCCGATCGCCTACCTGGAGCGGAGGACTTTCCCTTCGTCGTCGATCCTGCTTGGGAGATGCGTGTGTGTGCATTTTCCCATACTGTTTCCGCCCTTTTAAACCACTGATCCACCATGGGTACATCGGTGGGAGTGGCATCCCAGGGACAGGTGCCAGGGGCTAGTGCCCAAGAATACATTGAAACGGCGTTAGGCCGGTTGCGGAGTGACGTTACGAGTTTTGTGCATATTCCGCCCAGATTAAACAGTCCGTCCATTCGTGCTGTCGACTGCTACAGTATGCTCGGAGGTATCTCCCGAGTTCTTGGACAGTCTGCTCTGCCTGCCCATTAGACTCGGGGTGATAGCCTGACGTAAGTGGTCCCCAATTTCTGGAAGAAAGCTTTCCAGACTCGGGCGATAAATTGGGGACCATGATCTGAAACAATATCCTCTGGGATGCCATAGCAACGGAACACAGTTTCAAATAAGCTTTCTGCCACCTGGAAGGCTGACAGGAGAGAGCTAAACGGGATGAAACGACATCCCTTGGAAAAGCGGTCTACAACCACCAAAACGGTTGTGTACCCTTCTGACACCGGCAGATCCGTTACAAAGTCCACCGCGATGTGTGACCATGGTCTGTTCAGTGTTGATAGGGGCATTAATTTACCAACGGGTAAGCTATGCAGATTTTTGGTCGTCGCGCATACCGCACATGACAAAACCACTGTTCTTACGGTTTCCCGCATCTTTGGCCACCAGAACCGGCGTTCCAGAAGTTGATATGTTCGAGCTACGCCGGGATGACCTGACGAGAGGTTCGTATTCGTATTCTATAGTCACTCTCTCACGTAGTGACTCCGGAACGTATGTTTGATCGGGAGGACAGTTCCCAGGCGGGGGATCGGACCGCGATATCCCATACGATCGGAGACACTAAGAGAGATGAGGGAAAAATAGGCAACGGGTTTTCTATTTGTTCCGGCGTTGGATAATAGGGGGACAACGCATCCGCCTTCTTATTTTTTGAACCGGGGCGTTACGTGATAGTAAAGTGGAAACGCGTAAAGAACAGCGCCCATCGGGCTTGACGATGGTTGAGTCTTTTAGCTTGTTGGATGTACTCTAGGTTTTTATGATCCGTGAGTACTGTGAAGGGATGTTTAGCTCCCTCCAGCCAGTGCCGCCACTCCTCTAACGCCGCTTTTACTGCTAGCAGTTCTCTATTGCCGATATCATAGTTGCATTCGGCAGGTGTTAGTTTACGAGAAAAAAAAGCACAGGGGTAAAGCTTTTCTGGGTTGCCCTGGCGTTGTGACAGCACCGCTCCTATTCCTACCTCTGATGCGTCGATCTCTACTATAAAGGGCTTCTCTGGGTCTGGTAATTTTAATATAGGCACAGTGGTGAAAGATGTTTTTAGACGTAGAAACGCCGTGCGCGCTTCCGGAGAAAACTCGTTTAGGCGTTTTGGTTTCCCTTTTAATAGAGATGTGAGCGGCGCCGCCACAGTACTGAAGCCCCGAATAAATTGCCGATAGAAATTGGCAATCCCAAGAAAACTTTGTAGCGCCTTGACTGACTTGGGTTCTGGCCATTGTTGCACCGCCGCTACCTTGGACGCCTCCATCTCGACCCCCTGTGGCCCTATGCGATAGCTGAGGAATGCAATCTCCTTCTTGTGGAACTCGCATTTCTCTGCCTTCGCATAGCGCCCGTGTTTGCGCAGGCGATGAAGGACGGCGGATACATGACGAACGTGATCAGCATATGACCGCGAGTATACTTGGATATCATCCAAATATACTACCACAAAACGGTTAAACATATCCCAAAAAAAGTCATTCATGAACCCCTGAAACACCGCAGGTGCGTTGATCAGTCCATAAGCCATTACGTTATATTGGTAATGTCCTGATGTAGTGCTAAACGCAGTCTTCCATTCATCACCCTTACGCACACGAAGGAGATTATATGCGCTGCAGAGATCGAGTTTGGTGAAGATGGAAGCGCCGCGGAGCTGGTCGATGGCGACCGGTACCAGGGGCAGTGGGTGCTTATATTTTATTGTTACCGCATTGAGACCACGGTAATCTATACATGGACGTAAGCCCCCGCCTTTTTTCAATAAATAAAAAAACCTGACGAAGCTGGAGACGTGGACCTGCTGATGAGTCCTTGCTGGAGAGCCTCACTCACGTATTCCTCCATGGCCCGGGTTTCCGGCACGGACAATGGATAAATGCGCGAGCAGGGCGGTGTTTTCCCCAGCAAAAGCTCTATCGCGCAGTCCCACGGGCGATGAGGGGGAAGTCGCGCAGCTGCCCTAATGCTAAACACAGCCTTAAACTTTGCATACTCGGATGGTACAGTGATAGATACTTGGGCGCTTGGACTCTCAATGTTTGTGGTTTGGACCGTCAATGTTGGCGTTGTACATAATGTGGCGCATCTAGGGGACCAGGATAATATGCGAGATTTAGCCCAATCAAAATTGGGATTGTGGGAGCTGAGCCAGGGTAGAGCCAGGGTAGACCCAGGACGATGAAATGATCCATACAAGTACAAAGAAATTTCAGCTCCTCAGAGTGACCGGGAAAAGTTAACCATAGGGGCGCTGACATTAATTAAGAGGTGATTGTTCTAAATTACGACCATCCAGAGCTTTTACTGTTATCGGACACGGAAGCTTCGACACAGGAGCTCGCAGTGAGGAAATGACAGAGGAAGAGATGAAGTTACCAGCCGACCCGGAATCTATAAGAGGATAAACTAACAGGGTGTGATTATTATATGCCAGTTGTGCTTTTAAACTAAAAGGGTGGTGAGTGCGAGGTGGTGTGTGTGTGGTGTTACATGTAACAAAGGACAGGTGCTGACACAATGCTTCTCCCCCCCACAGTACAGGCACAACCCGGATGTCATCCTCCGCTGTTTCTCTCGGACTGAAAGATGGGACGTGCCTACGTCCATGGGTTCTGGAAGGGCTCCTTCGCGGACTTCAGGCAGGGGTTTGGGGAGGCTGTCGCTGCGGCTGACTTCTGACTGTCTCCCCGTCACTCGTGAGGGATGCTGCCGTCGCTGGCCGCGGAGGTGCTGATCCAGCTTGATAGCCAGGTCAATCACTTCATCCAGTGACATACCGGTATCCCGGCAGACGAGTTCTAGTTGTACCTCAGCCTGAAGTCCATCACGGAACCTGGCTAGCAGGCTTTTCTCACACCAGCCGCTCTCTGCGGCTAAGATCCTGAATGTGACGGCATAATCAGTGAAAGTGGAGTTTCCCTGGCGCAGCTTCATCAGTTGCTGCTCTCCTGACTTCCCCTGATCGGGGTGATCAAACACTGTGCGAAGAGCCTCCACGAACCCATCATATCTGGAGGTGACCATTCCACCGGCGCTCCAAACCGCCGTCGCCCAATCCATTGCCGCCCCGGTGAGCTGTTGTATGACGAAGCTGACCTTCTGTCGCTCCGTCATTTCGGGATACTCCGCTAAATACAGCTCACAGGCGAGCAGGAAGCGTTTGCACCCCTCCGGATTTCCAGCGTATCTTTCTGGAGGAGCGGAGCGTGGTGGGGACGATGTGGAGCGTCGGCGTGGGGGAAGAGAGGAAGATCGGTTTGTGGTGAGCCTGCTGACACTGTAGGAGAGGTGATTGACTGCCCGCGCCAGGCTGTCGATCTCCCGTTGTTGCCCCCTTAGATATTCGTGGAATGGGGGTTCCTCCCCTGGTAGAGGAGTCTCTGCTGCGATCCGAAAGGTCTGTTCATCTGTCATGTTGTGCTAGATAAGGCGGACGCAGATGCAGAGTAATGAACATAGGAGGCTTTTATTTTCTTTGCTTTCTTCTTTTCTTTGCTGTCGAGCTGCAAAGTGCAAACAAAAAACGAGTCAAAACAAGTAACAAAGCACGAAATTTTAATTATATGCATTTAAATTCTTATATGCGCCTCAATTTTGATTAAAGACAGATATGAAAAAAAAATGTCCCTTTAAAAAATCTATACAGTAGATAATTTGTTAATAATTATACCTCAGAATAATATGGCATCTCAGGATCATACTGAGAGTTTTAAAAAATTATTATTATGTTTTGTTGTGATCATCAACATTTATCTGGGTAAAAAATGTCTTTGGTTAAATGTCAAGAGACACAGTTTCTAAATATGGAAAATGCCACAGTTTCAACAAAGACTCTACACACTGACAGTAACTTTTTTTTTTTAATGACACCCTTCTTCCTGTAAGCAAGCTTAAAGCAAAGAGGCTTACTAGAGAAACTGTAATACGCTGGACTTGAGACACTATTACCGGGAAGAGTTACACCCCAGAGCAGGGCTTCTAGAAATGCAGAGAATAAGGAAGGGGGTGAGATTGGTGTAAGTCAAATAGTGGCGATACGAAGATTTGTGGTTAGAGATGACTCTGCAGGCTTAGCTAAGCTTTGTCCTTCTGTCAACTGTGTAGTGCCAGCTTGCAAAGACGTGATCTGCCACAAGGCAGCTGTCAGGGGACCTCGCACAGGGCTGGGCACTGGTTCAGCAGCAAAGTCCAGATGTTTGAAATGTCACAAGGGCTCACAACTTCTGAGGTCATGTTGCGTGTGCAGGGCTGTTTGATCGAATTATAACAAGCCGGTTCTTGGTTCTGCTGCAAAATCAACTCTGCATTATAGTGTCAGCTTAAAACCTGTAACTGCACCGTAGAGTTGATTTTGGCATGGAATTATAACCGTAACATTAACTCCGCCCATAACATTTCAATTAAACTGACTTTAATTAGTTATTTACAGCATTTTAATGCCCCTGCTACTCAGTGGTGAGGGAATTATGTTTTCATGTTGTCCATCTGGCTGTCCATCTAAGATTCTAATTATGGAGCTATCCCTGTAATCAGCAGATGAACTGATTAGGATTTGGAGCAGATTCAAACCAGGTCAAGGTCACATTAAGGTCAAATATGCAAAATAGTTTTTTCCTTCTGTTTGTCGTACATATCTGTTTTTTTACGCATTCAACTTAATCACTGCCATCAGGCTATCGATGGGGTAGAATGTACACATTCATGATTTTCATGAAAGTATGATTGCAAGCAGCAGATGAACTGGTTACTCTTGTTCTTGGTTGATGTCTTTTGCCTTAAAAGGTCCCATATTTTACTTTCGCAAGTGAACATGCATCTCAAATCTCCTGTTAATGGTCTAGCTTATATCTCAAACTCAATCTGTTTCACATATACTGTTCTCCCCGTTCTTGGTGGTTTCCTCCAGGTACTCCGGTTTCCTCCCACAGTCCAAACACCTGCAGATTAGGCTAATTGGCGTTCCCAAATTGCCCGACATGTGTGAGTGTGTGTGCCCTGCGATGGATTGGCACCCTGTCCAGGGTGTACCCCGCCTAGTTCCCTAAGCCTCCTGGGATAGGCTTCAGGTCCCCGCGACTCTGAATACAGGATAAAGCGGTATAGACGGTGAGTGAGTCAGTAAGCCACAACCTTCAGAGAACAGGCAGAGTTGAACAACAAGAAAGTGGAGAGTGCCTTCTTATATGAGGTCACAACTGCGAAAAAAATCTAATTGGGTTTAGCACAAAACAAAAAAGAACGAAGGACATTGGTTTGTACATGCATACTGGAGACCTATCTGGCATGCGTTTTGCGTTCTGAAATTTGTGCATTTCTACTTATCAAGGGTGTAAAGGGTGTTTGAGCTACCATAACGTCCTTGTCACTTTGAGCAGGTCTAGCCATCATTCGAGCCATTTTCACTGACCAGTGATTGGCTGCAGTGACGTATGACTTAATGATGACGTGAAGAGCAAAAAACAAGACTCAGACCCCCAAACTTGGAAGTGCAAGGCGACAGTGCTAACCGTTAAACAGCCTTAAATAAAAATAGCCTGATTAATACAGTATCTGAAATCCTTTAAGTTTAGGATTCATAAAGATTTTAGTGCTTTAGTGAGTCACTAGGGGATATCGACTTGAAGGTTTTGGTTATGTTAGACAGAGAAGCATTATTTTTTAAGAGGTGCTGTATTTCTCCTAAAAAAAAAAAAAGAATAAGACGAGACTTCAAATGAGAGTTCTCAGGAGAGAGCAATGTGCTAAAAAGCATGTAATAACAGCGTGAAGGTGACAGGCTTGGTGAAAAATCTTTTGATATTGCAAAAGACAAAATGCATTAGATTCCATTATTTGGTTTATTATATATTTTTAGTTTTAGGAAGATCTTAGCAAGCTCACTTGAAGCATTTGGAAATGATGTCAGATTAACCAGAAGCTTTAATTAACCATTAAATTGTTAAATGACCAAAATTGAAAGTATGTGGTGTTGTTTTGGCCAGGTTTAGAATAATTATATTAGCATATTTAGTGTCTGAGCTTATTTGGGTGAAGATTAAAAACTTATGTATGCATAACCCCAGAACTTCAAACACAGTGGCTTGTTGCATAAGTATTCACCCCCTCCTTGAATTTTTCCATATTTTCTAGTCTTATGACGTATAACCGAATCTGACTAAATTAATATCATGACATGTTATACTCCATGACAAACAATAACTTAGTCATTCAATCATTGTTCATATTCTTTCCATGCTTAATATTTAAGTACTCATACTTTTTTCATAACTTTGTCCCATACTTGGTTTCGATCACTGCTTGTTCTTCACAATGCTGTCTGTTTAGCTAGGATTTCAAACTCCATTGCTTTCCAGGAACAGGTGTATTTATACTCAGGTCAGGTGACAGTTTAATTGCACACACATGTTGACTCCATTCCATTAATTACTGTGTGTCACTACTGTTGGCGACTGATTGCACCAGAATGTAGGTAAAATAGAGGCTTCGCACCAACCAGGCGTGAATACTTATGCAACAAAAGATTTTTCTGTCTTTTAATTTGTAGAAATTTAGTATGGCAGATTTTTAGTTTCTCACCTTAGCAACATTATTATGAACCGATTGGCGTTGATTCATGATATAATACGAGTGACACCGATCAGTGTTCAGATTATCTACAAAGCAATATCTTAGCATGTGAAAATATATTAAATATAAAAAACATATTTTTCAATTTTCAATAAACAGACCCCCAACACGACTTTACATACACAAATTTTGGCTATAGTTCCAGTAATGAAAATATTACAATGCAGCTAAGGACATCAAGGACATACGAATCACTCTCCGAGACTACTTGTTCCTCTGAGTCAAAAAGCATTTTTTATTTTGTGTCGAAATGTAATGACTGTTATTTAGTAACTGTACTGCAAGAACGGCCTCCGTGAAGAAAAAAATTCAAAAGGCTGTAGCAGTGTGGGAGATGGTCCTGTTTAGAGGAGTTATTCCGGTATTGTGTGTGCGTGCATGTGTGTGAAAGTCGTCCTACACAGTAGCCCTCCTCCTCCTGCTTGTTTCCTCCTCTAACACCAGTTCTTTGTAAAGGGAAAGTGGTAAAATTAAAATTGGTTTAATTTGTAAATTCACTTTGATATACGAGCGTTTCGATATACAAGCACTCTTCCGTAATGAATTATACGTACAATCCAAGGTTTAACTGTATATATACTGTATATAGGGTCTGGGTTCGATTCCTGGCTTGGGTCTGTGTTCATGGAGTTTGCATGTTCTCCCCATGCTTGGTGGGTTCCTCACAAAGTCCAAAAAATGCAGATTAGGTTAATTGATGTTCCCTAATTGCCCGTAATGTGTAAATGAGCATGAGAGTGTGTGTATGTGTGTGTGTGTGTGTGTGTGCCCTGCAATGGATTGGCACCCCATCCAGGTTGTACCTTGCCTTGTGCCCTAAGTCACCTGGGATAGGCTCAGCCCCACCCGACCCTGAATACAGGATAAAGCGGTATAGACAATGACGAAGAAAATGGGAATATTTATGCCAGTTACTGTATAAGTTATCATTACTGCTCTGCCTAATAAACATGATTATTATGCTGTAATGTGATGTTTAGCACTGAAAATAAGAACTTGTGCTACAAGAATATCCAGTGCGCTCATTCTCAGTTTCTGATTGGCTCAGGGACCGTCCTGGTAGAGAACATGCAAATCAACGGCCGG
The DNA here is from genome assembly GCA_030347435.1 of Clarias fuscus. NCBI lineage: Eukaryota > Metazoa > Chordata > Actinopteri > Siluriformes > Clariidae > Clarias > Clarias fuscus. Next base: position 22,489,890 of record CM059220.1, read on the forward strand.
GCTGAAGTCCCTAACAGGACCATCTCTTTATCCCTGAGAGACAACTATGACTACTGGGTAATCCTGGACCCCGTCAAGCAACAGCTTTACCTTAACAGCACTGGAAGAGTCCTGGATCGAGATGTGAGTACAGACAATGTTTTATTCCTTCCTAGATGCACATACACACATTCAAACCCTCTCTTACCTCTTTCATAGCTCTTACACTATCAACCTGACATTTTGGTTTAATAGTGTGTGTTAAAGAGAGGTTGATATTATAAGAGCCTTCATGGTGTGTGAGAGGGTATGACAGTGTATAAGACCTTAACAAAAAAAAAAAAACAGACCAGTTATAGGTCATACACATACAGTACATAATCCTGCTTTTCATTTTTACCAACATCTATTTTGGATGTACATAAATACTGTGCATCTAAATACCATTTTGCACAATGCCTTTACTTGGTAACCTCATTACTAAAAATACTACAAAAAATAATAATAACTGAATCCTTAAATTAATATTGCAAATATTATCATATCAAATTAACCACCAGATTAAAATGAAGCACAATATAATTATTCAAAAATAATTTTGAAAATGTAAATATTAGCTTTTTTCAGTCCTGCTGAAAAATAACCGTACTAATGCGTGTCTCAACTTCTATAATACTAATCAAATGTTAGTTTTTAAGTATATTTTTATACTGGAAATTAAATATTTTATATTTAGTACTTGATAATAGTTCTTGTATATAACTAACCAGTTACTGGCACACTATTTAACTATTAACTATTTATATATAGCAAAGAAAACAACTAAGGAGAATGAAAAGACTGGAACTTAGTGAAGAACCCTTCAACGCATTATTAAAACCTAGAAGGATAGTGCTGAACCGTCAACTTTGGAGGTCGTGGTTGCTTCAGTTACCCAATCTAGACTTAGCAACGTCATGGGGCTGATGACCTGAATGTACTGAATGACCAGGTCATCACATCTATGGAGTTTTTCTTCACTGATGATGCAGGTATATTCCAGGACTTAAATTGTGAAAGATTGGTCTTGGGAGCATGAGGAATCATTTTCACACATGGATTTACCACCACATTGTGTGTTGTAATCAAAGCTAAATTTTTAATATTAATAATATTATAGTGTGTGAAATTTGTTTGGCCAGCCAGTCTATAAATAGACAGATCTCCCATAACATCTAGGCCTTTGGCTGACACCCTTATCCAGAGCAACGTACATTATTATTTCATTATACATCTAACCAGTTGAGGTTTAAGGGTCTTGATCAAGGGTCCAACAGTGGCAACTTGGTGGTGGTGGGGTTTGAACCTGGGCCCTTCCGAACCATAGGCCAATGCCTTAACCACTGAATTACTCCTGACAGTAACAGTAACACTGCTATCGGGTAAATTGAATAAAATTGATTATCAGTTATATACCAGTACATGATGGATCATAGGCTGCCGTGTATGGAGCTTTGCAGTCAGAGTTTTAAAGGGTGTTCATCTGGCCTCCAGAATCCCCAGATCCCAATCCAATTGAGCACCCATGGGATGTGACAGACAAATAAGAGTGTGGGCCCAATGCACACAAAAGGCTCAGCCCCAAAGATCCGCTGCTAATGTCCCAGGTCCAATTACGACACATACCTTGGATTGTCTGTCGTACTGGCGCACGTAACACTATTGCTCACACTTTGGAATGGTCCTTATTCCACTCACTTAACAATTAATTCTATAGGGTTTTATGCAAAACATGCTGGTGGTTCAGAAAAAAAAAAGAAAAGAAAAAAACACATTAATGAATGTTATACTGTAGGAATGTAGTTAAATTCATTAACCTCTAAGGCAGTTGTTGGGTTATGTGTAAACTAACTGCGCCCTCCATTTTCTTTTTTTTCTTTCAGCCTCCTTCCTACATTCAGTCCATTGTGGTACAGGTCCAGTGCGTGAACGAGCTGGTTGGCTCAGTGATTCGTCACGAAGTGCGGATCGTCGTGAGGGATCGTAACGACAATGCTCCTCGTTTCCAGCAGCCACGATACTACGTGGCTATTAATGAGGTGCGTTCCTCCAGCTGAGAGCATCCTGAAAGCTTATAGTGTTCACACGTCTGCAGGTCATCCTCAGGATTTTGAGAATCCTCCTCCTTGTCATTTAAGAAGCAGTGAGAGAGCTTTGGAAGCCTGGAAGACTTTGTTAATCTACTGAGTGATCAGAACTACAGTACTTTTTATTTTACTGGAAAACAGTCAACAATGTGTCAAAGTTCCAATGAAATGTTTTAAAAGCAAGGTATTTTAAGTCTTTCCTTTTTTTACTGTAACCTGTCCGCTTTAACCAGGATGGCGAGATGCTGTGCTTTTTGAAGTTCCCTAGACCTCCAAACGTTCAATCATGTATTCTCCACTAAGGAGAAGCTATCCCCAGGGATGGGACCTAAACACTGTAGTATGCATTTAATTGGATGAACATAAGATGAACATATACTTTGGTATCGCATCCGTAACACTTAGAGACGGATTCAAAAAGCGCCAAAACAGGTCAGGAGCACTTCATAACCGTAACCGTCACGGTAGAGAAGAAAGTCGTCACAAGAATAATGACCAATACCCCTGTCTTTGTTTGCACGCTCTTGGAGATGTTCGGGGGTTGCGGTCGGCTGAGTCCCGGCTGTTGCTGGGTGGGTGGCTGGAGATGGTTCCATGGTCTCTCTGAGCCCATTGCCTAATTGAATGTGGCTCCTAAGGGAACTGTCAGCACAGATTTCCCTCATTAGGAGACATCTGCAGAGAATGGCAGACTGCCTAGCCACAAGCTGTTGTAGCCCAGAGAACCGCCGGCCACCATTCCCCGCTATCGATTTTGGCCTGTAGTCAGGAGCATCGGACTGACAAGGAGACGAGGTGTTCGGCAGCCCACAGTAGATCAGTCAACAATGAAGCTGGAAAGTAGGGTTTAAATCTATAAAGAAAGTTGGATATTGGCAACACGCAGGCAAAAAAAAAAAAAAAAAAAACTGAGTGTTTAATGAACTTGCCATCAGAATGAAAAAAAAAAAACATAAAAGCTTTTCACCTGAAATTCTTTTATGTCTAAATTACAGTAGGACGCTTGTAGAACAGTTCACTCAGAGCACCTAGTCTAGACTAGTAGCTAGAATGTAGTCTAGGAGTTCGGAAGGCAGGAATATGGTAGGCAAGACAAAATAATTTATCATTTAGAGACTGGTCCAGTGCCGTTCCACAGCATAATGCAAGTGTCTGTGTATGTGCCTCGCTTTGATACTGATAGATGACTTCCAGGCACTGCACCAGAAAGGCAATCTCAGCTCCCATCAGACGTGTCTGTTTACTGTACTTTTCTTCTCTTTAAATCTGATCAGTGAAATCAGTATTGACTCCCCCCCCCCCCCCCCACAGAACCTTTATCATATAATTTGACATGAAAATACCTGTGACACGAATAATCCCAATTCATGATCCCAGGGATTTAAAGGGAAAGTTCAATCGAGATGGATTTGCTTCTTTTTGTACATTTTAAACTTGTTAAAATCTTTTCAACAAAAGATCGAGCTAATGTCCCAAGCGTTTTTTGTGTGTGTTTTTTTTTTACCTCCTTGGAACGGCTCGGAGCTATTACCTCCTGTTTTTACTTCCTCTCTTCACTTCTGAGAAGGTCTCAGCAGCCAGGCAACAGACCGAGCATGAGCAAATGCTTTCGTTCTTTCTTCTCAGCCTTGTCCGTCAGGTTTCTGTCTGGGAAGGAGAATAGAGTTTTAAACAGCAGGTGAGACGCTGTCACCGCAGGGGAGCTTTGCTTCCTGAAAGCACCAGGAAATGAGCAGGATATGATGAAATGCAAGGACAAGGAATAGGCAAAAAAAAATAAAAAATTGACAAGATCACAGTGGAGCCTGTGACTGGCTTACTGTCAGATGTGAGTGTTCTCAAAAACAGGATGTTTTCTTTTCATGTTTTTTTTTTTTTCTTTTCTTTCAGCTGACTCCTGTTGGGACCACAATCTTCTCAGGCTTCACTGGGAATAATGGTGCTGTTGACATCGATGACGGACCAAACGGACAAATCGAGTACACCATCCAGTACAATCCTAATGATCCGGTAGGGACAAATAAGAAAGGCTATTAAAAATAGTATTTTTCCTACGCCGCAGTTGAATGTTGCTGAATATTGTGAAATCAACTCAAAGCTTAATTGCAATTAATTGTGCGCACGCTGTGTGTAAGTGTCTGGATGCCAGTGTGACTCAGATGTTTCATCTCTGCAGACTGCCAACAGGACTTTTGACATCCCTCTCACCCTATCCGGCTCTGTGGTGCTGAGAGAGAGACTGAACTATGAAGAGATCACACGCTACCTGGTCATCATCCAAGCCAATGTGAGTCTGGAAAAAAATAAATGAAGTAACACAAAAAGGAAGATGTTGGACATTCTTACTCGACGGCAGAGTTGCTGTATGCAGTATATAGGGCTGGGTCCGGGTTAATTCAATTCAATTCAATTAGATTTTATTTGTATAGCATTTCTTCACGTCATTGTCACAAAGCAGCTCTACACAATCAAAAGGAAGTTTGTATGAAATGTGAATGCGTATGAATCAAAATAATATGATTGTTCCCGATGAGGCGGCACGGTGGTGTAGTGGTTAGCACTGTCGCCTTGCACCTCCAGTGTCCGGGTTCGATTCCCGGCCAGACTCGATTCCCGTCTCTGTGTGCATGGAGTTTGCATGTTCTCCCCGTGCTTGGTGGGTTTCCTCCGGGTACTCCGGTTTCCTCCCACAGTCCAAAGACATGCAGGTTAGGGTAATTGGCGTTCCCAAATTGCCCGCAGTGTGTGAATGAGTGTGTGTGCCCTGTGATGGATTGGCACCCTGTCCAGGGTGTACCCTGGCATGTGCCCGAAGTCTCCTGCGATAGGCTCCAGGCCCCCGTGACCCTGATTACAGGATTAAGCAGTATAGATGATGAGTGAGTGAGTGTGTGTTCCTGATGAGCAAGCTGAGGACGATGGCAACAGTGGCAAGGAAAAGCTCCCCGAGATGGCAATAGGAAGAAACCTTGAGAGGAACCGGACTCAACAACAGGGAACCCGTCCTCACTTGGGTGATAGTGGATAGCAGGGATTGATCTGGAGTCATACTGCGTGTTAGGAGGCTGGAAGTCCAATATAACAGGAGATGTGTTTAAGTTAATATGAAGTCCAAAAGGTGTGTTGAAGGATTAAAGACTCTTCAACACATTCTCAAAATCTGGAAGGATGTTGATAAAGTGCAAATATCTAAGAAGATAATTTAAACTCTTGGTGAAGTTGGACTGCTAACATTTACCAGTAAAAACCATGGCTTTGTTTAACACTGAAAGACACACACAGTGTGAAGAGATCTCACAGGGTTGGGACTGAACAGCTGTGTGGCCACTACTTGTTATTGAGACTTGAGAAACAAAGGGTAATATTTGCAAGGAAACATAAAAATTGGACACAAAGGTGTGTGGTCTGATGAGGCTAGATTGTCCCTATTCCAGAGTGATGTGTGCGTCAGGGTCAGAAGGAAAGCATATGAAGTGTAGCACCCATCATACTACATTCTGTAGTGCCCACTGTAACGAGCCTCTGGAGGCAGTCTTATGATCTGTGCTTGCTTCACTCGATCGGTTCTAGTCTCAGCAGCGTTATGTGGCAATAAAAAATAAATGTACAGGATGACCAGGTTACCACGTCAATGTAGTCCGTCTTCCCTGATGGGACAGGCATATTATAGGACTCAATCTGTGAAAAAGTGGCTCTGAGAGGATGGGGAATCATTTTCACACATGAACTGGTCATCTCATTGTGTGCTGCAATCAAAGATAAAGGTGATTGAATGAAAGCTTATATTTTTTCGGCCAGGCAGTGGGCCAAATATATATACACATACACAGTGGTGTGAAAAAGTTTTTGCCCCCTTACTGTTTTTTTTTTTGGCATGTTTGTCACACTTTAATATTTCAGATCATCAAACAAATGTAAACATTAGTCAAAGATAACACAAGTACACACCTCCTGCAGTTTTTAAATGAAGGCTTTTATTATTAAAGGAAAACAAAATCCAAAACTACATAGCCCCAGTGTAAAAAAGTGTTTGGTGGGTTTCCTCTGGGTCCTCCGGTTTCCTCTAACAGTCCATAGACATGCAGATTAGGCTAACTGGCGTTCCCAAATTTCCCTGTGCTTTGTCGGTTAACTCTGGTTTACTCCCACTGCCTAAAGACATGCAGATTAGGCTAAATGATGTTTCCAAATTTCCTGTAGTTTCTCAATGAGTGTGTGAGTGTGCCCTGTGCTGGATGGATTGGTGTACACCATCTCATGCCGTAAGTCTCCTGGGATAAGCTCTAGGCCCCAGAGACCCTGTATACAGAATAAAGTGGTATAGACAATGAGTGAGTGAGTATGGTTTTGGTTATACCTACGTTTTCTACCCATAGCGGTCTTGACCTGGTTGCTGAGGCTGCTTAGGTCAGCACTGAAAAGACACCTTTCTTGCTTTCTAGGACCGAGCTCCCGACCCTAAAGAGCGTCTGACTGCCACTACAACACTGACAGTGGACGTGCTAGATGGAGACGACCTGGGCCCGATGTTCCTTCCCTGCAGCCTGGTTGAAAACACCCGCGACTGCCAGCCACTTACGTACAGAACCACCGTCCTGGAGCTCGCAGACCCAGTGAGCCTCTTTCATTTCTCTTCACAGCAAGCTTTGTAGCCCTTTACATACAAAATATCATTTAGCTGGAATGTGAAATCCTGTCTTATGAATGCAGTTACAGGCACATTCATTGTTTTCTGATTCTGAAAAGACTTTTTTTTTTTGTTTTTTTTTGTAAATATTAAAGTCTCTTTTTTTCAAGCATTTCAGAAAGGTGCCTTAGTAACAAAGCAATCATTTGTACCAGCATATTCCTACATATTATAAATAGAATATAATAAATAAACACCATAATTCATGCATTTGTATTCAGGATATGCAAAAAGTCTTAGTAAAAACAATGTCAATTACATCAGGAAATAAATGTGCTATGAAATTTGCAATCAGATCACAAAGAATCTTAACACTCAGAGCTTGTCTAAGTAACACTTAGGATCAGTATTCACTAATGTTTTGTTGAAAACGGTTCAGAAAATATATATATTTTTGTTTTTCATGTTTAAAAAATGAAACTTTTTAAATGAATGCAAAATGCTGCAGATAATTAAGAAATATGAGCACTGACAGTATGATACAGTAGCAGTACAGCAGTACATAACATTTAAATACTGAACACTGTAATCCTAATTTATATGAAATAACAAAAAATTGCCAGTAATTGCATAAAACAGAAATCGGAGTGCTTTCAGAACGATTTGTGTAGATTTCAAGCTCTATGAAGACAAAGTTGAAGAATGCAGAACCTTGACCTCAATACCAGAGCTGATTGTTTTGGGGCTGTCGCATCCTGTCACTCTGGTGTTTTCCAAATTGGATCTGAGTCACATTGGTTATGGGGTCCTTGATCGGATACATGCAGTATATACATACAGTCTTATGCCTTGAATCAGACCAGGGAGATGTGAATGTATGCGACTTTTTTGTCTTTGTATGTGTAGAGCACACACTTAAAGCCTAAAACGAGGTTTTCTTCCTCAACACATGCAGCCAACAAACTGCTATAGCCATTCTCCAGAGCAAAGTGACTGTACAGTACAAGCATATTGTTGCTATAATCGTATCCATTGTTTGAAAGGAATGAGCAACTCAGCATGTCAAACTCATGACGTGGTTTAGCCCACATGGCGCGAAGAAAGACATATCGAAGTGCGCATGTGTGCGGTTTCAGACGCGGCGTCCATGTTAGTCATGTTAAATAAAAGTCATGAGAACCGTCATGACATCACGACATGAAATGAGAATTGACCCGATGTTGCTCGTATTGTCATCGTAGACTAATGCTTTCATGGTTGAATCCTGTCCCAAAATATAGAGGACCAACTCAATATAGTAATGCACATGATTTATAATTAGAAGAGTTCCACCTCTTCGGATGTCGTTAAATTTCTCAAACGCATAAATTAGTTAATTAAGTTTACAATCTAGCGCTTTAGGAGTCATCTGGACAATAACCAGGTTTTCACCCATTTAAAAGTTCATATAAGTGTAAGTGGACTGTCTGTATTACTTTTAAACTGTACCGAAGCTACTGTAGGCCCATTTATTTCTTAGAATTGTTCCTACATCAGGAGCTACATATAGCCCGAAGGTTTTCCAACATTATGGCTTGAGATGTGTTTCTTTTTCCTTTATATAGCCTTTCAGGTTCAGCCTTGTTACAGACTTTATCCCAAAGCAGATTAGATGTGACCTGCTGACAAGAGCATAGTGGAACACGGGCTGATAAGAGATGTCATTCATACACAACACAGACGAAGGTGCAAGATGACAAAACTTGGTGAGCTGTCTAATACGTTTTGACGTCGCCTTTAGAAAAGGGATTCCAGTGGTATTGATTGGGCGGGAACAGATATGATCTTGCTTCTTTGTTTTAAAGCTTTGCATAGCAACCATTCGGGGACACGCTGTGTGTCACCAGTTTTGAGTAATAGCACCGTGTCAAATATAAAAAGAAGTCGTTTTAAATGTTGATCTTTCAGCCTTTAATTCTCTGCCCCGACACAACAGCTTCCTGTGCAGCCTTGTTTATTTCCACTTATCTTTCTATTATTTATATAGCTCTTAAATTATTAAAGCTTTTGAGAAAAGGGTAAAAAAAAAAAAAAAAAAAAAGTTATCTGTTTTATCTTTACTGAAAGTGCCACTGTGACCGGATGACATTTAGATTTCCCTCTGGCAGTTTTCTAACTTTAGCGAAGCACTTAAAGCATTTGATATTTTATAGCCGAGGAATAAGAGCATTAGGTGTTTCTTTTTTATTTCAAGATTTAAACAGATTGTTCTCAGCCAAACATCAGGGGAACAAAATAAATGTAGTAAATCGTGTTTCCGTGAACAACTAGGCACGGACAAGGACGGATTTTACAAGTGCGTATAGAGGATGGTGCGTGTTTAGGAACTCTAACGGGTGGCTAGCTGTTAAGAGAGAAAGCGTTCCGCTGTCCTCACATCTGTCACTCAGGTCACCTGCCCTATAAACCCTGGACCATTACAGGCCTCATCAGTTTTCTTTCTTTCCAAACCTCTGATAAACAATCCTCTTCTCTTTTCACTGGCCTTTTCGACTTTCCTTTGTTCTTGTATAAAACCTCTGTGTTTAACTGGGAAGTTCTGAGCAATTCCATCAGTTCATTCCTCTAGGTTTTTCTTTTTCCTATACATCTTTCTTTCCTAACATACTTTACTTTCTCCCATTTATTCCTTCTTTTCTTCTTTCCTTCCCTTGTTAATTTCTTAACTTACTTTCTATTACATCTGTTCCTTATTGTAGTTAGTGTCTCAACTTCCTTCTTCCTTCCTCCACTAATTCTTTCCTTTTCTTTATAAATTAATTTATCCCTTACTTCCTTCTTATTTTTTTTCATTCTTTTATTAGTTACATTATTTATTTCTTTACTTATTCATTCCGTTCCTTACTTCATTTAACACTTCTTTCTTTTTCTTTCTTTCTTTCTTTCTTTCTTTTCCCTTCTGATTCTTTGAGTTACTTCCTTTTCTTCTTTTCTTTACTAGTTATTGAATTCTATTCTTCCTTTATTCCCCCGCCCTTGTTACTTTTATTACCTTTTCTTAATTTTACTTTTACCTTACTTCCTTTTTAACTTAATTTTCCTTCCTCCCTTTTCTGTTTTTTCTTTTTTCCATCCTTCCTTACTTCATTTGCTTTTTTCCATCCTTCATTTCCTCCATCCCTTCTTTTCTTAATCTCTTTATATATGCCTTCCTTGCTGTTCTTGTCCTTTTCTTTTTTTCTTTTCTTCTTTATTGCTTAATAACTAATAAAATAACTTTATTGCTTAATGACTAATAATAAAATTTTCTTTATTCATCCCATCATTCCTTTCTTCTTTCCTTCCTTTATTTCATGAGTTTCTGTTCTTTGTTTCATTCCTTCTGTTCTTTACCATTTCTTTAATTCCTTCCTTTTTCAATTTCTATTTGTTTTTATCCCCTTCCTTTCTTTTTCTTCCCGGTTTCTTCTTTCCTCCCTCTGTAGGTCAGGTCCAGCCTCATTTAAATGGAGCATGCCGCATTTCCTTTTTTCCAGTAGATAAAATAGCACATAAAAGAATGTTGCTGATGACGGAGATTTTTTTTAAGTATCAGAATATCCAGAATACTTTTAAGTCCCCATCTTTCATTAAGGGTGTTTTTCTGCCCTCATTATCTTTCTGCCACAAGAAGCTTTTTTTTTCTTTCTTTCTTTTTAACAGCGATTATATTTAATACTGGCAAATAGCAAAACAGGAAGACATCAGCAATCCCCAGCCTCCCTCTACGGCTGAGGACATAAGGGGAAGTAAGGATGCTTTCATTCTGACTGGCAGGTGTTTTATCCTCCCTGTGGTATACACCCTTGCGTGCTGCTGCTGCTACAATAACAAGGAAGGTCAGATTGAGCAAGGCTGGAGTTTTCCTTCAGTAGACAGGGACAGGGCCACACCACATAGTCAAATCTATCAGGGAAGCTGGCCATGCTTTCAGAGCAGATGTGTTAGATTAAGCAAAAGTGAGGAAGTCACTGGCAGTCTCAGTGACTGCTCGTCATTCCCACTGATCTGGAGAGGTGAGGTAAAGTTATTTCTAGAACCATGTTAACGTATGAAAATCACAGAAGCTCCTGTATAGCAGTGTATTCACTCTGTGTCAGCACTCAGATCAATAAAGAGATCCAAGGATTAACTTTGAGTTTATTTATTATCTAAAGCCTTCAGTGCTTTAGGTGTGTATTGGAATGCTGTGGAACACCGTATATCTGCCTGTCAAATTACTGACCGGCATCAAGCAATGAAAACAACTAAGAAAATTTGAAATCAAGCTTAAAAACACTTGAAAATAAAGAATGTACTGTACACAATGTGATGAGAACGCACACAACTGGAACTAAACTTCTGTCTAGCATAAGATGGTGCTGTAGTGATTAGCACTGCACCTCCAGGGTCCGGGTTCGATTCCCGGCCAGGCTCGATTCCCGTCTCTGTGTGCATGGAGTTTGCATGTTCTTCCCAGGCTTGGTTGGTTTCCTCTGGGTACTTCGGTCTCTTCCCACAGTCCAAAGGCTGATTAGTGTTCCCAAATTGCCTGTAGTGTGTGAATGAGTGCATGTGTGCGTGCCCTGCGATGGATTGGCACCCTGTCCAGGGTGTACACTGCCTCGTGCCCTAAGTCTCCTGGGATAAGCTCCAGGCCCTTTATGATCTTGATAAAGCGGTATAGATGATGAGTAAGTGAGAATTGGCATATTGTGCCCTGAAAAAAGAAAGAAAAAAGCTTACGGTGGTCAGTCACCAGCAAAGTACTAACCACTCTCTTTCACAACATGAATATCATTTAGAAAAGCTCAAGCATAACTATATCCAAATGATTATTGGGTTAATTAACCATTTATTTCAGGCAGCACAATGGCTTAGTGGTTAGCACTCTCTTGCCTTGCAGGGTTCAGGTTCGATTCCTGCCTCAGGGTCTGTGTGCATGGAGTTTGCATGTTCTTGGTGGGTTTCCTCCGGGTATTCCGGTTTCCTCCCCAAATCCAAAGACAGGCATATTAGGCTAACTGGCATTCCCAAATAAGCATGTGATTTTGTGTACGTGTGCCCTGTGATAGATTGGTGAATCCCACCTTGTGCCCCAAGTCTCCTGGGATAGGCTCCAGGCCCCTGTAAGTCTGTATTAAGCGGTATAGCTGGAGAGACAATAAACCATTTTTTCCCCCAATATTTTCATTCAGTGCTTGAACAGTATAAAGCATCTGTCATACATAGTATGTATACAACAGACAATATTTAGCATGTCATGAATATAAGATGTCATCTCAGTGAACAGTAGCCTGGAGAGGGGCAAGCTCTGGGTCAGACATTAAAACAGGCACAGCAGGCTAGATGAAGATCCCTTCAAACTTACAGCCGGAACGTAGGCTAGAGTATTATCGGCTAGGTTAGTTTCTAAAGCTCGGTCTTTCGGGAGCCTCTGGGGTGTTTATGTGCTTGCACTTTCACTGTGCTCATCTTTACAGAAGAAACTTGTGAATAGCGTGCAATGTAAACGCCAAAGCTCATGTTTAGTTCCTGCTGCATTTCCACATAAGCGCTCAAGAGGCACAGGGATGCTAATGAATATAAAGATATCCAGTATTACTCAAAATGAAAAGGCGTTCCCTGAAAAGATACAAGTGTGATACGAACAGAAGGTAGACTAATGAAAGTTTTACAGGTCATCTTGTTGTGACTAGAGGTGTTCGCCGGGACCGGGGCCCCATGTGATACAATGCAAATTTCACACGAGCATGAGGGTTTTATGTTCAGGTGGGCGTGTTTAGTTTTGCGCATATCGGTCTCATTAGGGAAAAAGATGGGTTTTTGAGGTCATGAAAAGCCAGAGCTGTGGTTATTACAGAGCTTCTCATCCTCTCAAGAGTCTAACCTTCGTTAATTAGCAGTGTGGACTCAAGCAATCCCTCATGCAGACAAACCAATCTTGAGTTGTTGTTTGCACTCTTCTTTTTTTTTTTCAATAAGGCAGGGGTAGAACTGGGAAATGGTCAGCTGTCATCTTCTGAAGTTACATTTACAGCTTGGAATTATTGCCAAGCTTCATATCCAGGAGTGGTTACCATCAGGGGAACAAGTGCGCAAAGATTATTATAAGTACGTTTTAACTAAGGATTTACGGGTTGTTGGGAAATAGATTAGGGTATCAACCCTCTCCTCATTCCCCTCTTGAGGCAGCGATGTTTTGTCTAATGAATTTTCTTCTTGTCTTCGTCTCTCAGCTCAAACCAAATCAACAAACGTTGCTCAGTGCACTTGAAAACCCCAGTTACTTAGTTAGACTTCATATAGATGTAACGTTCTACTCAAAGATCCACACAAACAGACAGAGGTGGGTAGAGTAGCTAAAAAATGTACTTCAAAATAAGGTGAACTTAAAAAAAATACTACTGTAGTAGAAGTAAAAAGTATTCCGTGAAAAGACTACTCAAGTACTGAGTAACTGTTTCGTCTTAATGTCCGATTGATTGATTTTTTTAGAAATTATGTAAGTAGTCAGACAAAATGATGAAATAATGTACAAATTGCGACATTTCCAAACAAAAAATAAATTTTGTAAATTTAATAAAATAAATGAATAAACTAAATATCTTTACAAAATAGCAAATTAAGGAATAAGAAACACAAATTTCCTAATCTCCCCTTTTTCACAATACACACGTGGACAAAATTGTTGGTACCCTTCGGTCAATGAAAGAAAAACTCACAATGGTCACAGAAATAACTTTAATCTGACAAAAGTCATAATAAATAAGAATTCTATGAATGTTAACCAATGAAATTCAGACATTGCTTTTCAACCATGCTTCAACGGAATTATAAAAAAAAATGAACTCATGGAACAGGCCTGGACAGAAATGATTTTACCCCTAACTTAATAGTTTGTTGCACAACCTTTTGAGGCAATCACTGCAATCAAACGACTCCTGTAACTGTCAATGAGACGTCTGCACCTCTCTGCAGGTATTTTGGCCCACTCCTCATGAGCAAGCTGCTCCAGATGTTTCAGGTTTGAAGGGTGCCTTTTCCAGACAGCATGTTTCAGCTCCTTCCAAAGATGCTCAATAGGATTGAGGTCAGGGCTCATAGAAGGCCACTTTAGAATAGTCCAATGTTTTCCTCTTAGCCATTCTTGGGTGTTTTTAGCTGTGTGTTTTGGGTCATTGTCCTGTTGCAAGACCCATGACCTGCGACTGAGACCCAGCTTTCTGACACTGGCCAGCACATTTCTCTCTAGAATCCCTTGATAGTCTTGAGATTTCATTGTACCCTGCACAGATTCAAGACACCCTGTGCCAGATGCAGCAAAGCAGCCCCAGAACATAACAGAGCCTCCTCCATGTTTCACAGTAGGGACAGTGTTCTTTTCTTCATATGCTTCATTTTCCCGTCTCTGAACATAGAGCTGATGTGCCTTGGCAAAAGGTCCCATCTGTCCATAGGACATTCTCCCAGAAGCTTTGTGGCTTGTCAACATGTAGTTTGGCATATTCCAGTCTGACTTTTTTATGATTTGTTTTCAACAATGGTGTCCTCCTTGGTCGTCTCCCATGTAGTCCACTTTGGCTCAAACAACGACGGATGGTGCGATCTGACACTGATGTTCCTTGAGCATGAAGTTCACCTTGGATCTCTTTAGAAGTCTTTCTGGGCTCTTTTGTTACCATTCGGATTATCCGTCTCTTTGATTTGTCATCAATTTTCCTCCTGCGGCCACGTCCAGGGAGGTTGGCTACAGTCCCATGGATCTTAAATTTCTGAATAATATGTGCAACTGTAGTCACAGGAACATCTAGCTGCTTGGAAATGGTCTTATAGCCTTTACCTTTAACATGCTTGTCTATAATTTTCTTTCGAATCTCCTGAGACAACTCTTTCCTTCGCTTCCTCTGGTCCATGTTGAGTGTGGTACATACCATGTCACCAAACCACACAGTGACTACCTGGAGCCCTATATATAGGCCCACTGACTGATTACAAGATTGTAGACACCTGTGATGCTAATTAGTGGACACACCTTGAATTAACATGTCCCTTTGGTCACATTATTTTCAGTATTTTCTAGGGGTACCATCACTGTTGTCCAGGCCTGTTCCATGAGTTAATTTTTTTTAAAATAATTCTGTTGAAGCATGGTTGAAAAGCAATGTCTGACTTTCATTGGTTAACATTCATAGAATTTTTTAAAATTACTACTTTTGTCAGATTAAAGTTATTTATGTGACCATTGTGAGTTTTTCTTTCATTGACCGAAGGGTACCAACAATTTTGTCCACGTGTGTATAAAGCTTTTGAAATAAATCCCTACTGTAGGTAACATATGTATGTTTGAACAGTGTCGACTATTTCCTGTGTAAGATATACTGTATATTCTGTTGCCCTGCAAATGACTCAGCAGAAAATAATATTAGAACATGTGTACAAGAGTCTCACTTAACCATAAACTGTGTCCAGCAGAACAAATGTAAGAAAATGTATATATATTTTTTAGCCTCTAGTTTATTTGCTAATTATATATGTAAAGATTGCAACATTAAATAAAACAGCTAAACTAACCATGACATGTTTGCTTCACTGTCTACTACGACTGAAGAGAAACCCCTCCCCACTCTGTGTGGTCATGTGACTCCAGTCGGTTATTGTCATTGCAGCTGATTGGTCAAACAGAGTCGTGTGATTATTGTTGCTACAGTACATCTGATTGGTGAAACACAGTCACGTGGTAGATCCATCAGCTGCATTTCTCTGGCAAACACAAAGAATATCTACAGTGTCGAATATATGGTTAGAAAAGTAACGAGTCGAGTTGAGCCGAATGTAGCATAGTAAAGAGTAGGGTTTCTTCTTCTTCTTCACAAATCTACTCAAGTAAAAGTAAAAAGTATGGTGCGTTATAACTATTCATAGAGTAGTACTTTTTTCAAAAAGTTACTCAAGTAAATGTAACTCGTCACTACCCACCTTTGCAAACAGATCAGGAAGTAGTGTTTAAACGAAAACAAATGGCATAAGTAGGTTGGCAAAGAGTTTTGATCCGTGTTTGAGCCACCCTTCATTTCTTAATTCTTGAATGGTTTTTTTATGTCGGCTTAAAGGACAGGTTTTATTTTTCAAGCATTAAAAACCATCGAGGCGGCACGGTGGTGTAGTGGTTAGGACTGTCGCCTTGCACCGCCAGGTTCCGGGTTCGATCCCCGGCCAGGCTCGATTCCCGTCTCTGTGTGCATGGAGTTTGCATGTTCTCCCCGTGCTTGGCGGGTTTCCTCCCACAGTCCAAAGACATGTAGGTTAGGCTAATTGGTGTTCCCAAATTGTCTGTAGTGTGTGAGTGTATGTGTGTGTGTCTGTGCCCTGCGATGGATTGGCACCCTGTCCAGGGTGTACCCTGCCAGGGGCCTGGGCTCCAGGCCCCCCGTGACCCTGAATGCAGGATTAAGCGGTATAGATGATGAGTGAGTGAGTAAAAACCATCGAACTGAAGATAAACCAGTGAGAAACAGAGTACGGATGATCACCGGTGATTAGTATACTGATGATGCTGAATGGTGGTTGGAACAGAAGATAAAAGAGTTCGCTGCCAATTTTACAAAAGTATCTTCATGCAATTTTTGCAGGCTGTCGCAGTAAAACATTTGTTCCTATTTCTTTAATTGAATCTATATCATTTAATTTAAAATGACGAAAGGAGGGTGTGGCTCATTACTTTTTGCACAGTACTGAATTGCATGATGCCTTCTCCTGGCTGTGTGCCAGGTTAACACCTTCCGTAGGAAATAAGCGACTGAAAGTGTATAATGGCCAAACTACTGAGCTCAAGATTTACAGTACACCAGACTTTGTAAATTGCAGGGGTTGGGAATTACAAAGATACATCTTACCCAAGCAGAACAGACATCAGCTGTCCTACTGACACTTATTAGGGCTGGACATGTACTGTAGCAAAAGACAGGACCCAAAGCTTTCAGAGCTACAGTATGATGCATTTATGTCTGGATGGCGTTTCTTATTTTGAATGAAAGAAAACTTAAAGACCTAATAACGAAAAATTCTTGCTTGGGAGTAATAGAAGCACAAATCATTAGAGAAATTAGAAAGATAATCATTTATCTTTATCAAGATACCATTTTCTTTTGTTTTCCAGTGTCCTCCAGTGAGCTGCGTTTTTCCAATTGAATTTGACTTTAGACGAGCCATGAATCCTAGCGTATTGACAACCCTCCGCCTTATAAACACATTAAATTTACATCTAAGCTTATTAATTAGTTATGCGTCAGCGTCTATTGTTAACGCACATCTTGTACAGCATGTGGCCATATGTTGCGGCTGTAAAAGTCTTGAGCACTGCTTAGCACTCTGGATTAACTCTCGCCCTGCTCGTCCCTGAATTACTGGCCGCCTATATTTTTCACTCACATTATCCCTTGGTTGCCCCCCCTTCCCCGCTTTCCCGTTTTTAATGTTGTCATTATAGGTTTTGCAAGGGCAAGCTGAATTATAGATGAACTGTTTATTTACTGGCTGCCAAGATTATGCTCAGACCTTGTGATTCTGCACATCCATGCAGAAGCGGGGAGCGAACGAAGGAAAGAGAGAGCGAGACAGATTTACTTCTCCCCCGGGCTTTCGAAATCTCAGGAAGAGAAGCAGGGAAGATCGGCTTTTAAAGCTCATAATTGATAGAGAGGCGATGTGCAGTGTTTTTACGGTCAGAATTTCTGCATTGCAAATGACAGCAGTGTGAAAGTCACCGCTCATGAATTCACCCTTTGTTTCCTGAGAAATGTTCTTAAGCCGCATTTATATGGCTTTTGCTGTCTGTCTGTTTGGTAGTTGTTGTTTTTTTTTGTTTTTTTGTCCTTAAGAGTGCAGCAGTCTCGTGTGTGTCATGGATAAGTGACAGCATGGCTTTATAATGACCTGGTCTCAGCTGTTACAATCAACCTGAAGAGCAACACGAGAAGAAAGCCATTAGTCATTGGTGACTCCTTGCTCTATCTGTCTTTATGTTGTCAGGATGAAAAAGCAAGCAGACTGTTGAAAAGCATGCCAAGAAGCTCTTTCAAAGGCTCAGCGCTCAAAACAAATGTATTTATTTGTCTGTTTTTGACAGAGCAAGGCGAACCCGGTGAACGTGACACCTCCCATCCAGGCCGTGGATCAAGACAGGAACATCCAGCCGCCCTCGGATCGGCCCGGCATCCTGTACTCCATCCTCTTAGGTAGGTGATTGTATTCGTATCGGTTATAGACAGAGACTAGGACCAACAACTATATCCTATTTTTTTTTAGCATAAACAGCATGGCTGTTAATCCTACGGTGAAAGATTGCGATACCAAAACGAATGCGAAGCTGAATGCATTTTGAATCACTGGCACCCATGAGTCTTTTTTTTTTTTTTCTTCAGTAGCAAACCCATTGATGAAAGCCTGGCATCTTATTGATCCCCCTACTCTCCGTCTTTCTCCCTAGGCAAGCCTGCATTCTATGCTGAGTACTTCTCACTAAACAGCAGCACAGCCGAGCTCAGGCTCCTGCAGCCTATCAGGCGCGAGCAGCACCAGAGATTCGACTTGATAATCAAGGTAATACGCATAACCTTAAAAAAAATTCAAAACTCTGTCCGAGGTCTGTCATAATTTGACACCGGATACATGCGGTAGACCGTGAGTTAATAAGAACGAGAGTAAGGAGAGAAAAGAAAAACACACACACACACTGGAGTGTGCGTGAGAGCAGAACGTAAGACGGTGTAGCATGGTGACGTTTTTCATAAAGAAAAAAAAAAGATAATACATGCCATTGGGCTTTCACATGGAGAGCTGGTGTAGTGTATCTAATGTGGCAAAGAAACAGGAAACAGTTCGCTCTAACTGGGAGCTCTGCCTGCAGCTCCTCGCAGGATCAAAGCGAAGAAGTGAAGAGTGTGGAAAAGCATGCCAAGCCACCTCTCCTAAAGACTGAATACAAAAAAAACACCAGAGATTTCTTCATTTCTCTGTTTCCAAGAAAAGAATAAAGGAAAAAAGTCTTGCCCCATGCTCTTAATCTGCTATAATGTCAGATGAATGGATGGAAGTATAGATGGATGGATGCATGGGTGGGTGGATGCATATTGCTTATATAGTCTACAGAGGTCCAGCTTGGGCTACAGCGGTCATGCAATGCCGCTATTTACTTAATCATCACAATACAAGTTAAGCCACATTAAATATCTGTGTTTTTGTATGGCCACTGATTTGTTCTATTTCTTCTTTTTATTCTTGCACATGGAAACCAAGTCTCAGAGACCAGAACTAGCCAGTATCCTTTTTACACCACATGTACTGTAAAGTGCAACCTGCTCAGGTCTACGCACTGTATATTCCACCTCCACTCTATTGGTTCTCAACACAAGAGAATTATGATCACTAAGCTTGTTTGACAACACATCAGCCATGCCTGAAAAAACCTTTAACCCCCTGCTGCCCATCCCTGATTCTCATCAGCTTAATGTCATTATAAAGGAAAGCAATAAAACCCTTAAAGGCATTCTTATTAAGTGGTCTAGCAAGAGTAAGATAGTTGTCAAACATAAAACCACTCAGTAGAAACCCTAACATTGGGTGAGCACTGCGTTATAGTTGTAACAGTGTTGCGATGATGTTGACTGCCAGAACGACGTTGGTTTTTTTGGTGGAAAGTTAGAACGACTTTAACAAAATGTCGTTGCAATAACGTTGAATGAATGATCCAAACATCCAAAAGGTTTTAATTAGAACCTTAAAACAACAAAATTTTAACCTTCATTTGGAGCATTTATGCAGGCATTGGTGGCTCGGTGGTAGGTTTCTTGCCTGCCATGTGGAAGGCCAGGGTTCAATTCACACCAGATGCCCAAACCCCAGCCACTGGATGCTGTGCCGGTCTAAAGCCAAATAAAATGGTAGGGTTGGGCCAGGAATGGCATTCATTGTAAAACCTGCGCCAAAGTTGTTGTTCGGATTGGATAGTCCTCTGTGGCGACTCCTTGATTGGAGCATTTATTCCAATTAACATCTGACCACATCCACGGTCCCTTAGTTTTCTAACAGGGTTTAGAAATTCGCTCAAAGATCGGGATGGACACAACAATGGTGTTATAGTGCAGACCTATGCGCGTTAAGCATGCAGGGGAGTTGTTGTACGCGCAGTACCTACTAGAGCTGTTGAGCGCACACAGGAGACACTGCACGTGTATAGAGTGCTTTGTCTGCTCTCAAAATGTCAAAACTATGCACTTAGGATTGTGGCCTGAATATAACGCCATACACAACATCTTCCAGCGTCTCTTAGTGTTGGAATGCTACGTCTCTGTTTCATTTTCTTTCACTAATAATACAGTGAGGTGCATCTTAGCTCCCATATGACAGTACTGTAATATACTGTTCGCACGGCGTCCGATCTGCATCATGTCCAGTTTCACAGAGCAACTTTTAGATGCTTTCCAATTTCATATTTCATTAAATTGCCTTTGTACGGTACAAAATAAAACAAACCGGTTTATTAAATGGTATGCGCATTTAATAGCATCAATAGCACGGTCCCTACTGATCCAGAGGTTAGCACACAGTGCTCCCACCAAAGCGAGCGAAGTTTGAGCCCTGCTCAGGTCATCAGTTTGGTATTAACATTGTTTTAAAAGTCATATTTTCAACATTTATTAGGGGCATTCAGTCAGTGTTATGCCACCATCATGATGTCAACACTGTTCCGTTCTAACTTTTTAATTCTAACTTTTAAAAACAATCTAATACTAATGTTTATCCCAATGTCCGTAATGTTGGCAAATTATCATCATCAAATTAACCACATATTCCTGGCTTCTGGAGCTTGTTTAATTTTACTCTAATAGCACTTTACAAGTCATGTTTATTTTAGCATATACAGTATGTACTGGGGCGGCACGATGGTGTAGTGATTAGCACTGTTGCCTTGCACCGCCAGGGTCCGGGCTCGATCCCCAGCCAGGCTCGATTCCCGTCTCTGTGTGCATGGAGTTTGCATGTTCTCCCCGTGCTTGGTAAGTTTCCTCCGGGTACTCCTATTTCCTCCCACAAAAGACATGTGGTTAGGCTAATTGGTGTTTCCAAATTGCCCATGGTGTGTGAATGAGTGAGTGTATGTGTGTGTGTCTGTGCCTTGCGATGGATTGGCACCCTGTCCAGGGTGGACCCTGCCATGTGCCCTAAGTCTCCTGGGATAGGCTCCAGGCCCCCCGTGACCCTGAATACAGGATTAAGTGGTATAGATGATGAGTGAGTGAGTGAGTGAGTGAGTATGTACTGGACAACTGACATTTTGTAGAACGTTTGTAGAATCCTGACGCTAACACTGATGCATTCAGTTTTAGTCTCTTTTCTCTTCTCGGAGGACTTTAGACTAGGTGTAGGAGCATGCCTCTAGGGATTCGTGCTCATTCAACCATAAGAGCATTGAAATGATATCGGATGAGGAGGCCCGGGATGCAGTCGGGCATTCCAGTCCCTCCCCAAGGTGTTCAGTGCGTCTGAGATCAGGGCTGTGTTCAGGAGTACTTCCAGTCAAATCTTGGCGAACCATGTTGTCATGGAGCTGTCTTGTCATGCTGGAACAGATTTTAGTTGCAGTGAAGGAAAATCTGAATAATACAGAATAAAGTCCTGCTTCAAACTTTGTGGCAACAGATTGATGAAGACGCAAATATGAGTAGGATGTTCAGGTGCCGGCATAATTTTGGTTATATAATGTGGATATTAGCTAGTATAGTGGCTTAGTGGTTGGCACTGTCGCCTTGCACCTCCGGAGTCCGGGTTCGATTCCCGACCGGGTTTGATTCCCGTCTCTGTGTGCATGGAGATTGAATGTTCTCCCTGTGCTTGGTGGGTTTCCTCCTCATACTCTGGCTTCCACCCACAGTCCAAAGACATGCAGATAAGGCTAATTGGTGTTCCCCAAATTGCTCATAGTGTGTGAATGGATGTGTGTACAGTATGTGTGTGCCCTGCGATGAATTGGCACCCTGTCCAGGGTGCACCTCGTAAGACCTAGTTAGCCGGCTAGCTGGGACAAGACTGACTGACATTTGAAGTTAACAAGGAACTATCTATGTTTTTATTATTGATTAATTAATTAATTAATTTATTATTATTATTATTATTAATAATAATAATAATAATAATTAATAATAATAGTTATATTTTTAAAGCACTTTACATTGGACAAAGATGTCATGTGGAAAGTCTGTTATAATATTATAGCAAATAATATTGTTGAATTACACTGTAATATATGACAAATCAGATCTGAAACCAGTCCAGCGTTTCAGGCCAGAGTCAGCTCTAATACCAGAACTGTAAAAATCTTCTAGTGGGTGCAGTATACTTAATATTCTGCACTGTCTGGAACCACATGATAAGTTTTTTTTTTTTTTTTTTTTTCAAATAGGAGTTAAGGCATATATTTCTGTCAAAGACGGGTGGCTCTGATGGGGAACCTGGCTGTCAGGAGCTTGAAATCGTGGCTGCTGAGTCATCAAGACATCCTGGCACTGAAAAACCTTCATGTGCAATGCTACATTTTTCTGTCGACCCAGATTGAACCGAGTGCTCGAGACGTGATCCTAAATGCATCCCAATAGTACCTATTTATTTATTTATTTATTTCATTTCTTAGCTCATTGTAAACCCTAGATGGGCTTCATGGCTGCTGATGATGAAGAATACCGATCGACATTTAAACTGAAGAAAAGGCAAACAAAGACTGGACAAGTACTGGCTCAATACTTCGGGACGGCGTTAAGACATCTGAACCAGTGCATAGAATATTTACACGCGGGAAAAAAAAATTACAGGTCTTTAGAATTGTGCTGTGCGGAAGCAGTTTACAAAAGGAATTTACATGCGGCAGACATCATAATTATACCACTGGGAAGCGGCTTTTATTAAAGGCGGACGTGATCCTATAGCACGTCAGTAATAATATAAGCTTTGCTTGCATTAAATTGAAAATTGTGTTCAGGAGTGTTATTTTCTGCAATGTTCAGAGTTACATAAAAAAAAAAAGAAAAAAAACAGTTGGCAGAATTACATGCTGTCAACAGTTAGCGTTCACGTAAAGTACTCTATAAGCAATAGTCCTCTAATTAGTATAGTTTATCTTGCTGTCTAACACATTTCCATGACAGTTGCAGCTGTTTCGGGGGCTTGACTTGATTTTTTTTTTTTTGTTCGCCAAACTTCATATTAATTTTCAACCACTGAGCGACACCTTAATTATATCCTACATACAGCGACATATGGTTGCATGCAGCAACATTGCATACGGTACAGCGACATGAGTTAGACGCATTAAAATGCTAGTCTGTTCATATTAATTACTGGAGGTTCTTTTTTTTTTTTTTTTTTTTTTTCTTTCCCCATCACAGAAAGTTTATATCTTTAAACTCTAACCTTGTAGAGCTGACACGTGCAGTTCATGGGGAGAAAAATTATCTGGTTTGCATAGGGACCTACTCCAATAAGGATTCTTTTTGTGTCCTGGGCTGATGAAGTAGTGTAAAGATAGACCACTCTGATTTAAACACAGCTTATGATTGTAAAAGAGGGAAGCTTAATTAAGGCACGTCACCACCCCTGGCTCTTCTAATTACTCTATGAATCTTTGGGCAAATAGTTTCTGGGACTCATTATGGTTTTCTTTTATTCTTCTTCTTCTTCTTCTTCTTTTTCTTTTTCGGAAGCCTGCAGTGTTAATTTCACATGTAAATGTTACTTTAAAAGGTCAAGACTCTCTCTTTGGATTTCTCTTTCAGGCCGAGCAAGACAACGGACATCCACTCCCAGCCTTCGCCAATCTCCGTATTGAAGTATTGGATGAGAACGACCAGGCGCCGTATTTCCAGACAAACACCTACGAAGGCTTCATCCTTGAATCAGCTCCAGTTGGCACCACAATCTCCGGCGACGCCAGTCTCTCATCTGCACTTACCATCATTGCTCTGGATAACGACACGGAGGAGGTGAGAATCCTTGCAACGTAAGGCTGTGATTCCTTTAAAAGACAATAGTCGATTAAAGAAAAAGGAAAAAGTTAAAAAAGCGAAAAATAAGCCTGAAAACTTTGCGGTTCGAAAGGAAGAGGCTCAGCGTCACTCACCTTGCCAAACTGTCATGCTTGACGCTCTTTCCACCTAATCCTAGACAACCTCAGTTTGTGTCGTATTTCATGCCTGCAGTTTAAAGCTCAAACCTCGCCAGCTGCCTGTAGCTATTAACGTGCGTTCTACTAATGTATGACTAGAGCCGTCATGTCCGTAGTTGTCTTTTCTTCTTTCCTTATTTTTTACCTGCGCTCTTTATATTCCAGGCATTTAATTTACTTAATGCTCAACACGATTGCCTCTTTGTGCCTACTTTTATTGTTTTTTGATTACATTTTTTGAGCCTGCCAGCTAAGCCTTTGAAATATCTCATTGAAAATGTGGTGAATCTCGAGGACAGCTTGCAGCTGAAAGGACTAGCACATAATGGTGTTCTGTAAGCAAAGTGGACTAGTGGAAATGATGAACAAATCGTTTCCTCCCACAGCCTTGCAGGGTTTTTTTTTTTTTTCTTTGCCATTTTTCCAGCATAAACAACTGATGTCGCTCCTCCTCATTATTGCTAAACGACCGTATACTTGTGTTTAATTTTCGACTGAAGGCTCAGGAGGATGCGGCTCGATCTGACTGTGAGCGTGTCTTCCAGGGATCTTATCTGTCTGTAAGAAGGAGAACTCGTGTAAGGTTAATGAACGGTGATGTGTGAATAAACCACAGCCACTGTGGTCATTTCCCCTCAAGTTTTTATGGCTTTGTTTGCCACTAGATCAAATCCATTTACAACTAAGAATCCACAGAATCATTATCGGCACTGCTGAGAGAAGCGAAACCGCTCACATAATGGAAGTTGCCATGAGCATAAAAACTGCGCAGTGCAGATTTTTTTGTTTGATCAGTCTAAGCTACAAGGCTTCTATAATTATAGATTTCTATTATGCCATTTGTAAACTAAATAGTCAGTCATAGCCAATGCAGCACCGGCTTCGTTTTGCCTCCTACTTCTGAAAACGCTGAAAGTGTACTGCATGCAATGCTACAAAGTGTGTCTGTTATGTTAAAAATACTTCCATGCTAGTGATTTTTGATGTTTTTTTTTTTTTAATCTTGACGCCAAAGAGAATATTAGTTCTTGTAAAGTACGAGGGGTGTTCAAGTCAAACCAAGACTTTTTATGTTTCCTATACAATCTCCTGCTAAACTATTGCACTTATCCCAGTGTTTTACTTGTGCTTGGATACCATCAAGGTAGAAAGTTCTCTCAGTATGCAGGAAGCATGATCAGACTGCCGGCTTCATGCCTCAAATTCTGGCCTCCCAGGAACTCCATTAATGTCCTTTATTTCAACCTTTAATGTGGAAATGACTTGGCTCATCACCATATTGTGCGTTAGGTCTTCAATGGTGCCAGCAGTGAAAATCTTGGGCTGTGGACAATGTGAAACATGTATTGTTCTCTGATGAGTCCACCTTCACTGTCTTTCCCACATCCGGGAGAGTTATGGTGTGGAGAAGCCCCAAATAAGCGTACCACCCAGAGTGTTGCATGCCCAGAATGACGCATGGGGGTGGATCAGTGATGGTTTAGGCTGCAATATCATGGCATTCCCTAGGCCCAATACTTGTGCTAGAGGGGCTCGTCACTGCCAAGGACTACCGAACCATTCTAGAGGACCATGTGCACCCAGTGGTTCAAACATTGTATCCTGGAAGCGGTACGTACCAATTATGTACTAATATACTGCACACAGCAAGACTGGTTACAGAGTGGTTTGATGAACATGAAAGCGAAGTTGAACATCTCCCATGGCCTGCAGATTTAAATATTATTGATCCACTTTGGGGTGTTTTGGAGGGGCAAGTCAGGAAACGTTTTCCTCCACCAGCATCACATGGTGACCTGGCTACTATTCTGTAAGAAGAATGGCTCAAAATCCCTCTGGCCAATGTGCAGGACCTGTATCTGTCATTCCCAAGATGAATTGATGCTGTATTGGCCACAAAAGGAGGCCCTACACCATACTAATGAATTCTTCACCTGAAACCAGGCATTTCAGTTTTATTGTCCAACCCCCGTATATTCAGAATTTCTTGCTTAAAAACAGTATTCAAAGTATTTACTTAGGGAAAGTTACCTGTACACATGCAACTGCTTGTCTGTTCTGTTTTTCCCATAGTGATGAACGACAAAGGGATTCAACTGCATTTACATGTGAAAAGCAAAACATGTCCATTAGGATTTAAATAAGCAAACACATAAGCGTCTTTGGATAATATACACTGCAGTGATTATTATGTTTCAGCTGGCAGCAATTCTTTTGACCTTAACTGATGCAGTGAGTAGCTTTTCATTTCTTAAACAGTGGATATTACTATGTTTCAGAAGAGTCAAATTATAGTATGGACTGCATTAAGCAAGCAAAACATCTAAGGAGATGCTGAAATGACCAGAATTGTGTTAAATTCATTGTTACAACCTGGAAGGATCCCGCTGGACTGTCAACTCCGTGAAAGAAATGTGGTTGGAATAAATCACTTCTTGAAAGGAGATTAGCACTTAAATGCATAGTTAAGTTGCATAGCAGGAAAATCACAAATATGTTTAACGAGAACTTAGGACTGGGACTAAACAGCTGGATGGCCATAAGAACATCAGTTTTTTTTTTTTTTTTCAGTGAGATAATCTGAAAAAAAAAAAGCTAAATTGTGTTAGGGAGCATAACTGGAAATTTGAGCAATGGGAAAAAAGGTCATATGGTCTGACGAGTCCAGATTGAACCTTTATTCCAGAGTGATGGGTGCGTCAGTATAAGAAGGGAAGGTCATGATTGGTTCAATACTGATTCAAAAATTGATGTCATTTTGGACACAAATAAATTTTGGACAGAACCATTGCAAACAAAGTACACAGCTGGCGTGACTTTTCTGGCTGGCATTGTATAAGCATTTCAAAAAAGACAACTTGGTTGCATTTATTTAAAATATTCTTCAAATACACTCATTTCTTTGGAGGAGTACCAATAATTCTATAGGGTACTGTACATAAAAATAAGTATGCAGTAATAAACAGTTGGCAGAAATCGATGTTGTCAAGAAGTAGCCTTTCATATAAAGCACTTCATTATCAACCTGTCCTCTAATTAATGAGTTTCATAATGATGCCTAAGATATTTTGCTTTCTTGGTCATTTCGGTACTTTCTAAGTGTTCACATACCTTGACTTTCTGGCCCGTTACAACTTGTGTATAAAATTTATTCTCTTTTGAAATAATGCAATAACAAAATCAATAGGGAATGAGAAACCTGTTTATTCACTCTGTAGCAATGGTGTGTTTCCAGTAGACTCCTCGTTCCCAGGACAAGCTCCACATCCACTGTGACATGAAAAAGAATAAAGTGGTTACTGAAATTGAATGAATAGATGAATGAATGAATCAATACAAAAGCCATAAAGGAGAAAAGAAATATATCACTTTTGCACAACTATTGAAACCTGACACTCTGTTGAATTGCCCTTGGCAGTAATTACAGCTTTCATTGAATATGATGCCACAAGCTTGGCACATCTGGATTTGTGGATGTTCTCCAACTCCCTGCTGTAAACCCGGTCTTGCTTTGTCAGGTTGGATGAGGAGCGTCTCGGGTTACTTGGCTGTAACCCTGTTCCCAGATAAAGCGGGAACGAGATGATGCGTGAAAACGCTATGGGAACATCTCTTTGTTCTCCGGTTGTGAAGCCTGTGCATGTCAAAACCGCCGAATACCTCGGCTTATAACCTCTGCCAGGCATGACGTCACCGAATAAGGTGCACCTGCAGGTTATAAATAGGAGTGAACCGGAAACATCCTCAGGTCAATTTTGTCTGAAGGACATCCAGGCACGCCAGCAGTGCGGCATCGGAACGCAGCATCTCGTTCCCGCTTTATCAGGGAACAGGGTTACAGCCAAGTAATCCGAGATGTTCCCTTTCAAAAGCTACACTCGATGCTGCGTGAAAACGCTATGGGAACGAGAATACCAACGCCGCCGCACTGCAAGTGTCTGGACCCCAAGGTTGTGTAGCGTGTGCGCACAAATCCGAGGAGGTCTCAGACCTAGCTCTGGGATGCTGACTCAAGGATCCGCGAACCCGGAGTAGCATTGACATCCAGACTATAAAATCTAACAAACGTGTGTGGAGAGGACCAGCCTGCCGCATCACACACCTGCTGCAGGGGGACGTCTCTTGCCAAGGCAATCGATGAGGCAATCCCCCTGGTTGAATGAGCCCTGATTCCCAGAGGCGAAGTGTGACCACGCGCCTCATAGGCTAGGGCAATAGCATCTCTCACCCAGTGTGACAGAGTCTGTCTAGTGGCAGCCGCCCCCCGGTTGCGACCCCCATGGCAAATAAAGAGCTGCTCTGACTTACGCCACTGGCTAGTGCGGTGGACGTAAATCCGAAGAGCACGTACTGGACACAGTAAGTGAAGTCTTTCCTGCTCCGGAGCTGTGAAAGGCGGAGGACAGAAGGCTTCGAGAACAACTGGGTGCATGGTCGAGAATGGAACCTTGGGAAGATAGTTCGGGTGAGGATGCAGAATAGCTTTGACTAGCCCAGGGGCAAAGTCTAGGCAGGATGGGGAGACTGACAGAGCCTGCAGATCCCCAATCCTCTTCAAAGAAGTAATAGCCATAAGAAAAACCATCTTAAGAGACAGAAGCCTGACAGGCGCTGACTCTAGTGGTTCGAAAGGGGTGTCAGCCAGGCCTTCGAGTATGATAGCTAAGTCCCATGAAGGGACTGTCGCTCTAGTGGGCGGCGTCAATCGTTTATCTCCACGAATAAAACGGGCAACAAGGAGTCAGAGAGTAGTAAAGGGGGCATTGAGCTGCCTCTTGTGAGGCAAAGAGGTCCACCTCTGCTACGTAAAATCTTTCCCAGATTTGACTGACTACTTCAGGGTGGAGTTTCCATTCCCCATTTTTTACAGCTTGTCTGGATAGCAAGTCTGCTCCTACATTCATATGCCCTGGAATGTAAATCCCCCTGAGGGACAGGAACTTGTCCTGTGCCCAAAGCAGAACCTGGTGCGCTAGCCTGTTCAAGCGGCGCGAGCGCAGTCCACCCTGGCGATTTATGTACGAGACTACCGCAGTGCTGTCCACCCGCACTAGGACATGATAGCCTCTCAACTGCTGGAGGAAGTGTTTCAGGGCCAGAAACAGAGCCATCATTTCGAGGCAATTGATGTGCCACGTGAGAAGATGACCTCTCCAGCTCCCTTGTGCTTAATGGCCATCCAAGACCGCACCCCAGCCCGTGAGGGAAGCGTCTGTCGTTAGCATCTTGCGACAACAAGACGGACCTAGAGTGGGACCCAAAGTCAGAAACCAGGGTCTGAACCACATAGAAGCCCCTGGCGCGTAACCCTTATTAGCCTCTGGGGGTTGGCCCTTGCATTAAACCCGCTGGCTCTTAGCCACAGTTGAGACGCTCTCATGTGCAGAAGGCCCAAAGGTATCACCGTGGACGCAGCTGCCATGAGGCCTAAAGATTTCTGAAAGTGATGAACAGTGACCTTCTGGCCTAGCTTGATTTCCTTCAGGGTGTTGAGAATGGATTCGACACGAGCAGGAGACAGCTGTCCTCGCATTGTGATCGAATCCCATGTGACACCCAAATATGTTGTCCTCTGAACAGGAAGGAGAACGCTCTTTGTGGCGTTGAGTCTCAATCCTAAAGAATGAAGATGGGCTAGGACGACATTCCGATGTTGAAGCGCTAGCTCCTGAGACTGGGCCAGAATCAGCCAGTTGTCTATGTAATTCAAAATACGGATGCCCTGGAGTCGTAAAGGAGCCAGAGCCGCATCCATGCATTTTGTATATGTGCGGGGTGACAGAGCTAGGCCAAAAGGAAGGACCCGATACTGGTAAACTGGTAAAGCGAACCTCAGGAACTTCCTGTGCTGTGGCAATATTTCTATATGGAAATATGCGTCCTTGAGATCGATTGTCACAAACCAATCCTCTGGTTGGATTTGAGAAACAATCATTTTGACAGTCAACATTTTGAATCTGGATTTCCTGAGATAGCGGTTCAAGCCGCGAAGATCCAAGATCGGATAGTTTCCACGCTGCCAGCTTCTCCGAAAGGGGCACGAGCTTTGACACTTCGGCTGGATGGGGGGGTGTTAGGTGTTGGGTATCCTGAAGTGTGGCAGGAGATGCCGGAACACCCAACTTTTCGTTGGAGACCGGCGCTCCCCGAAACACCAGTGGTGGCGGTGATTGAACTCCTGGGAGTGCCAGGGAGGAGGCCCCTGTTTTGTGACGAAAATCCAGGCGCCCCTCCCTGGGGGGAGACACCCCCACGGCCCCGGGCGCACGAGCCTCAGGGCTTCCTCTTTGAAGAGAGGAAGCTCCTCAGATCCAGTCTTTTTGAGGCAGATTGAGAAGAGCGGCGAGCCCCACCCCAGTCTTTACGAATTAATTAACAGAATTAACAGCGTCCCCAAAGAGGCCGGAAGGTGAGACGGGGGCATCAAGGAGGACAGCACGATCCTTGAAGCCCGTGAGGTTCAGCCAAAGATGCCTCTCCATGGATACCATGGCAGCCATAGAACGGCCCACAACACGGGCCGTATGCTTGGTTGCACGGAGAGACAGGTCTGTGGCTCGGCGCAGCTCTGCAAACGCCCTGTCATCAATAACCCCGCCGGTGCTCAGGTCCTTCATCAGGTCAGCCTGGTAGGCCTGCAAAACTGCCATGGTGTGCAGTGAAGCACCAGCCTGACCTGCTGCCTGAAAAGCTTTCCCCACCAAAGCAGATGTTAATCTACACGGCTTGGAGGGGAGAGTAGGCTTTTTCAGGGAGGATGATGTCCCAGGAGAGAGATAGCCCGCAAGCGTCTCTATGACGCATCATCATATAACCACGTGCTTTCGCATCAACGGTATTCGAATAAGTCGAAGTCGATGGCACAAAAACACGCGATGAATACGGCTTGCTCCATGAAAGAGTTAATTCATCATGGAGGTCACCAAAGAAGGGGAGAGAGAGACGTTGAGGCTCCTCCCCCCGGCCACCCGACAGAAACCTGTCGTCCAATCTCAAACGCTTGGGGGAATCTCGCTTCTGCGGCCAGTCGATATGCAATCGCTCGACCGCACGCGTTATAACCTCTAATAATTCCTCATAAGCTCTGTCAGCACTGGAGGAGCGTTGTAAGGAGGCTACTTCCATGGAAGCGAGAGAGGAGGATTCTTCCGCTCCTTCACAAGAAGCGCCGGAGCGCGCTTGCGAAGCGGAAGCTAAAACTTCCTGAGCCAGAGAGAGCGCGCGAGAAAGGGGAAATTCCGTCTCGTGCGCGTCTGCCAGATCAGCACGCGAGCCCCAGGAATGCGCCGCGGCTCGCGGTTTCTCTTTAAAGAAAGCGAGCCGCGCGCGAAGCACCTTAATAGGGAGAAGATCACAGTACTCACAGTCTCCCTGAAGCCCGAGGCGAGCGTGTTCTTCCCCCAAGCACTCGAGACAAAATTCATGAAGATCGCCCTCCGAAAGACATCTATCGCACGGAGGCACGCATCTCTTAAGCAACTCCGCCATATCGGTGAGTTAATGCTGTTATTTTCCTTTTTTGTTGCTTTTGTTATAGCTTGCACATGCACACGCAAACACAAAGCGGTCCTGAAGACAAAAAGATCTGAGGATGTTTCCGGGTCACTCCTATTTATAACCTGCAGGTGCACCTTATTCGGTGACGTCATGCCTGGCAGAGGTTATAAGCCGAGGTATTCGGCGGTTTTGACATGCACAGGCTTCACAACCGGAGAACAAAGAGATGTTCCCATAGCGTTTTCACGCAGCATCGTGTGTAGCTTTTGAAAGGGAACATCACTGCATTGCTATTTTAAGCTCTCCCCAAAGATTCAGTCGGTTTCAGGTCTGGGCTCCATGTGCCACTTCAAAGATGCAAAATTGTTTGGTACGATCTTGTCTCCGGAGCTCTATAGACAATTATGTTTACCTCATAGCTCGATTTGTGCCCGAGTTTTAGGCTGAAGAAACATCCACTGAAACTGACACACCTGAACGTTTCATGATTTAACGAGGACCATTCAATTCAAACTGGGACTTGTCGTCTCAGGGGCGCAGAAACGAAGAGGTCAAATCGAATGACATTTACAGAAGGCTTCAAAAACACAGTGCCGTGATGAGACTCTTAACCTAAAGAAAATATTTTAATAGTTCATACTTTTTTCACGTCTGCGAATGACAATGCGGTCCGGGGTGACTCGGAGCCCAATTCCTCAAGTCAACGAGTGGAAAGTCTGATCCTTGAAAATCACACAATCAGTCATTCCCCAACACTGCCTGCACGTTATTGCCACATCACCCATACAGTACAGTTCTGACCTTGCTCCAAAGTGATTACCACATATTTGCATCATTAAAGGAGTTCCTAGGGGACCAGAGTGAAGCAGGCAGTCCGATCATTGCCCCGGCGTACTGAGAAAACTTGTTATAGTACCCTGATGATATCCAAGCACTAGTGGAACACTGGAATAAGTGCATTAGTATAGCGAAATGAAGGTAGTTTTTAACTCTCATAACTGTGTCCTGTTATTCTACACAATAAAAAAAAATTGGTTTGACTAGATCATAATGAAATGGAAAGAATGAAAAGACTAAACAATACGGCCTAGACAGAACCTTGTTTTGCACCATGTACAGTGCCGGTCCCTTAGGTCCAGATGTTACAACAGGATCCTTATGAGAAAGTGACTCGTATTCAGAGCCAGGTTAAACAGGGGCCTGATTTAAAACTGTGGTTGCCACATTTAGAGTACTTGAGTGAAGTTTATGCTTTTTTTCTTGCTAGATTTTTATAGAACAGCAGTAACTGAGTCAGTGTATATCAGTGGAATTTACTGTAGACCACCACCATTTACCCCAAACTCTAGAGACGAAAGCAGAGAGGTTTTTCTCTTTTTTTTTCCTTTTCTTGGTTGTTAAATGTGTAATGTAGTATGGCAAGATAGTTTACAAATGAAAAGGAATTTTTATATTATAATATATTAAATGTTCATTACACTCACTCACTCGTAGTCTATACCGCTTTATCCTGTATTCAGGGGGCCTGGAGCCTATCCCAGAAGACTTAGGGCACGAGCCGGGGTACACCCTGGACAAGGTGCATGTTATATACAATTATATACATTTATATGATATATACAGTATATATGAGGGATTCCACGCTCATTATTCTTTACCTTATACAATAGCGCTTGATCCAAAAAATTTAATTATTTGTAATTGTATCATTTTTGTCATTTCATGCATCAACAGGTAATTGTGCCCGATTAATGAGTGCCACAAGCTACTAACTCAAGGTCATGACGTTGTAATGAGTGAGTGGGATGCAAGTGATTTTATCGCAGCTCTAATTCAATAAATTGATTTGTCAAATTAATAAAATAACACCAAAAAAAAAAAAAGAAGAAGTGTGTCCACGGTTTAAAGGATTCACCTGCTAGAATTTGACTCACTTTAAATGTTGTTCAAAAATCTATTCCTGGAAAATCCTTGAGAGAAGCAACATCTGAGATTAAGACACTTCAGTCCTTGTGGATTTAAAGCCCATAATATACATTTCAGTTTTACAACAAACTGTTGGACTTGACACCGCTCCTCGCTCAAGCGTATATATACTCACTCACTCACTGCTTGCGTCTATACCGCTTAATCCTGTATTCAGGGTCGCAGGGGCCTGGAGCCTATCTCAGGAAACTTAGAGCACAAGGCGGGGTACACTCTGGACAGGGTGTACATCGCAGGGCGCGCACACACACACACATTCATTCACACACTACGGGCAATTTGGGAACACCAGTTAGCCTAATCTGGATGTTTTTGGAGTGTGGGAGGAAATCGGAGTACCCGGAGGAAACCCACCAAGCACGGGGAGAACATGCCAACTCCATGCACACAGAGACGGGAATCAAGCCTGACTGGGAATCGAACCCGGACCCTGGAGGTGCAAGGCGACAGTGCTAACCACTACACCACCGTGCCCCCTCAAGCTTATATACAGTAACACAACAAAAATGTGACATTTTTGTTGTATGGCCAGTATTACATACAGTAGATCAGTAGTTCTGAATGCCGATGTGCATGATTTTGATGTAGGTGGCACAGGTCTCTAAGTACATAGTTAACGCCATCACATCACATCACACCTAGAGCTGGGTTTGAATCTTGCCTCCAGTCTGTATGTTGAGTTTGCCCATGCTTGGTGGGTTTCCCCTGTGTAATCTGGTTTCCTCCCACAGTCTGAGGACATGCAGCGTAGACTGATTGGTGTTTCCAAATTGTGTAAGCGTGTGTGTGTCTACTTGCACCCTGTGATAGACTGAGACTCCCATCCAGGGTGCACCCTGCCTCATGCCCTGTCCTGTAACCTTATACCACAGTGAATGAAGCTGCTACTCTCTACCATCACTATACTTTACTCTTCTTTTTTTATCCCCCACTCTTGTGCTGAACTGTGGTAGTGCTGGCACTGAGATTGCACTTTGATTGATGTTCCAAACAGACCAAAGATCCCATGGTGCAAATCTCCCTGGACAACTACGAAAGTGTCTTCGCGGTGACACCCAGAGGGATCGCGCGCTACCTGACAATCCTGAAGCCCGTGGACCGTGAAGAGCAGAAGAGTTACAGCTTTACAGTAAGAACTGCGATGAGTCCAGTTATCTCCATCATGTTGCTTCTAGTCAAGACTCCATCACAAGTGATACACATGCAGGATGTAAACATACAGCCAGAGTTTTATGACAATATTTTTTTGTTGTTGGCTTTAAGAGCAACATCTTAGTTAGACATGGGACGAGAGTGTCATACTTCAAATGATACTTTTTCAGAAGGCCCAGACCAACCAGGTCATAACTTTACTATAAGTTCGAGACAAAATCTATTTAAATTGGATTTTTCTCATCTAGGATTAAAGATGGAAAAAGGGAAACAAATAATAGTCGGCATATTAGTTCGTGACCCATTTTGGTGCATACACAACAATGTATTATGCAGTAATCATATGGGTGACTATTTACTTCTTGCATGTGTATGTAGACTGTATACTGTATCAACAACTGAGCTCACTTTGATAAAACCATCAGAGATACAAACTGCATTGTGTCATTGGTGTGCTCCGTATTGATTCTGTCTCTATCCTTTCATAATGATAAATCGCAGCCCTATATTTTAAGACTAAGTGTTTCGTCCAAGAATAACAAGGGAGGCTCCATCCATAGAGGATATTAACACTTTTTCATTTGTTTAAAAAAAAAAAAAAATGTAGTTTAACATTCCTTATATGATGCATGCATTGTGTTTCATCCACCGTGTATTGTGTTTCATATAAAGGATATGCAATTTTCTGTCCCATCATTTATTTTTCAGTAAATGACATACGGTATGTTCACATCCTTTTCCATGCTCCTTAAGTTTTTATATAAGTTTTTATATATCGGTAAAAAGCAAGGAACTAGGAGTAGTTTGAGTATCGATTGTAAGCAAGAGAGAAAGCAATCAGTGTGAGAGCTTTCACTGAAAAAAAAAACAAAAAAACAATCTGATTGTGGAGAGAGATAAATAGCGCATC
This sequence comes from Clarias fuscus, assembly GCA_030347435.1. Lineage (NCBI taxonomy): Eukaryota > Metazoa > Chordata > Actinopteri > Siluriformes > Clariidae > Clarias > Clarias fuscus. The sequence continues at coordinate 22,525,379 of CM059220.1, forward strand.
CGTAATGTAACGTAATACACTCGCCACGCTCATTAAGTGCTTCTGCTAGTCTGCCGCCCAAGCACACAAAGTTTTAAGTAGCTTCTAAGTTATGATCTCTTGTCTTTTTTTCTTTTCTTTATGTGGTATGAAAAAGGAATTGCAACATAAGTAAGTTGATGTTAATAACGCAGGTGCACTATGGCGCTCCTGCGGTTACAGTAGCAGAGATTGTGTTAAGCATATTAAAACTTGTGCGCGGTGGATTGGCATCGCTTTGCCTCTGCCCTTAGAAGACGATGTTATGACTTGGGGATTGATTGCCCCTTGCTGTGGAGTACTGCAGCTTCAGCTCTCCCAGCAGTTTTCCACTTCCAAAGTGATTTATGTTCGGTGTGTGTTTTACAGCGCTCGCGGCTGCGAGCTTGATTTGAAAACCTTCAAAAGTTTTTAACTGGCCAAAATCAAAGGGCAGCTCTACACCTGCCAATGCTGCTGTCAATATACTCTGTCTGTACCGTGCTGTGAAAACGTCTTTGGCACATGTAGAGCAAGGATGCCTTAAAAAACAACTATAAAGCCCGGCGAACAGTAATTAACGAAACAAAGTGAGTAGTTTGTGTTTCAGTGCTTTGAGGACCCGTGTCTGGTACAATTTGTGCATTTTTATAAGGAAATTCTATAGACTTTGACTGTTGCACCTACTTCTTTTTTGCATGCAAAACCCAGCAGCATCCTTTTTTTTTTTTTTTTTTGTCTAAGAAGACGTCGTTTATATAAAATGCCGCTTCCTTTTCTGGCATACAAATATTGTGTTAGGAATACTTATGTCTCAAAAATCTGATTTTTTTTTTTTTCTTTTTTTGTACTGACTCAATAATGAAGTCAGACTGTGGGTGCCTAAGACTTCTAAGACTCCTGTAGCCTGACCTGAGTGATTAATATACTGTACCCTACTACCTATAAGCTTACAGCACATTGATTCGTTTTATCGCTGTTATGCGTGCTACGTGAGAGCTTCTAAACGCTGCCATAAATCAACCTCTTTCCAGACAAATGGCATGAATACTGTATAAAGTTGTTGTGCGTCAGAGAGATCACAGCTAGCCGTAATCAGGCTGAAGTGTGGAAGGATCTCATTTCACGGCAAAGCTGTTAACTGGCACGCCGCTTCATTTGAGACCTTGCTGCTTGGCAGCCCTCAAATTGACAAGCCTACGTATTGCAAACGTGCCAGCTGGAGTCTCTCCAAGATCGTCATTTTTTTTACTCCATATGCACTCTGAACTTCAGCGACTCCTGGATGAGAGCGCTAAACGAAAATAAAATTAGTGTGGCTGGTTTTTTTGTTTTTTTTTCTTCTCTTTCCTGCAAAGCCTAATTACACCAGCTCATTACCTTGAATGTCTGGTTAGAGGCTTATCACTTACACTGCAACTTTCTGCCATACAAGACATTATGTTGCTTTTTGCTGTTAATTGCTAAAGAACCTCTCCCTAAATCCAGTGGATGAGCCTAATGCCAGCAAACAGGGAAGGGAAAGGGAGGAGTGTAGGTCCTCAAGTCGGCACGATAACTCCAAGCATCGGTATTAGCATTCTCAGCACTCTTGCGGATTCACACGGCATGCCTAAAGAGCTTAGGAACTTCAGGTCCACCTTTGTTGCAGTGCCATGAGGCCAGAAACGTACACACACACAAACGGCTGTTACCTGGTTCTGCAGTCAGGCTGATACACCTCGTTTAACAACGCCAGCGTTATGGGACATGCTAATGCTGTTTTTATTAGGAGCTCATACTGTAGTATTTCAGATTATAGCAGGATCTTTTATCCCTTGTTCCAGTGTTGCTACTGCTTACTCCAACAATCTTCTTTATTGGTCTTAAATGATTAACATGTTAGCATGTGAAGCAGTCATATGCGCTTATGATAAACACCTGACATGATTAGGGCAGGTTTGTGGTGTAAAAAAAAAAAAAAAATGAATTAATTACATTGTTTTCATGCTACACTTTTACACATTCACCAATCAGCTGTAATATTTAAACTGCTTAATATTAAACCATTAACACTTAACCAGTTATACAGGGTGGGCTGGAAATTTCCATACAAAGGAAAAAACATTATAATAAATGTGTTTTTTTTTCATATGTATGGAAACTTATGGCTCACGTATACACACAAACACACACAGTATATATATATATATATATATATATATATATATATATATATATATATATATATATATATATATATATATATGTATACACATTTGGGGGCACATGGACGCCATGGTGTATCAGGAAACGATAAGAGACAGAAATTATTTTGAAGGACTGCATCCACAACACCACTGCAGACATGATCTCCAGATGTGCTAATGCGTGGTCATCAACAGCAATGGGTGAAACATATTGCATCAAAACAATGGTAACCATGTCGAGCATATTACATGAATAACTTAGATACAGTACAGACCAAAGGTTTGGACACACCTTCTCATTCAAAGAGGTTGAATTCGTGTTATGGCAAGAAAAACGCAGCTAAGTAAAGAAAAACGAGTGGCCATCATTATTTTAAGAAATGAAGGTCAGTCAGTCCGAAAAATTGGGAAAAATTTGAAAGTGTCCCCAAGTGCAGTCACAAAAACTATCAAGCGCTACAAAGAAACTGGCTCACATGCGGACCGCCCCAGGAAAGGAAGACCAAGAGTCGCCTCTGCTGCGGAGGATAAGTTCATCCGAGTCACCAGCCTCAGAAATCGCAGGTTAACAGCAGCTCAGATAAGAGAGCAGGTCAATGCCACACAGAGTTCTAGCAGCAGACACATCTCTAGAACAACTGTTAAGAGGAGACTGTGTGAATCAGCCCTTCATGCTAGAATATCTGCTAGGAAACCACTGCTAAGGACAGGCAACAAGCAGAAGAGACTTGTTTGGGCTAAAGAACACAATAAAGAACACAATAAAGAAAACTCTTTGAATGAGAAGGTGTGTCCAAACTTTTGGTCTGTACTGCATATACAGTAATATCTAATATTGTATTTTTCCCCATACGTATGGAAACATATGGCCCACCTTGTACATCAGTAAAGTGGTGACAGGATCATGGGCACCCAAGGCCCACGAGGACCAAAGGCCAGCTGTTTGATCCGATCCCACAGTTAAGCCAATGCAGCACAGACTGACCTAAAAATCTAATCAATGCTGGCCCCAATAGAAAGGTATTAGAACACACAGTGCACCACAGCCCCGCTCCAAACAGGAGCTTAGCAGGCAAAGAGCCCAAAAGTGCCACCAAGCCAGCCTGTAATCTCCCCTGATCCCAATCCCATGGGCACCCATGTGGAGTGCTGGACAAACACCCAACCTCGCAACCAACAGCGCCCAAAGGATCTGCCTTTAACGACCCGGTGCCAGGAATCACATTATATCCCCAGAGGTCTTGTGGAGTCATGCCCAGAGCCAGAGCCATGATATGACAGAGCTGCCCAGGTGGCACAAAGGGAACATACACAATACTGGGCAATACGCTATGTGTTTTAAAATCATGGATGATTGGTAACACAAATAGTATAAATTTCTTAATAAATTGTTCTTCGAACAAGAATTTTGTGTGTGTGTGTGTGTGTGTGTGTGTGTGTGTGTGTGTGTGTGTGTGTGTGTGTGTGTGTGTGTGTGTGTGTGTGTGTGTGTTTTTAACATTTCATTTTTGTACTTTTTAATATACCGTATGTGAGAGGTCATTTTGACCCAAACAGAACATTTACACAATAGTATGTATTCATGCATTCATTCCATCATTTATTTGAGAGATAAAATCCCAAAGAGGTGTACTGTCAGGAGTGCTAATAAACAACACCCACAGGGTGTCTAATTTATACTTCGCCAGCTGCTGCAGTGCTGACCTGTGGGATTCTGTCTGGTTTTGCGTGTGGCATCGTTCCATGTTCACAGATATGGCTTTTTATCCAGAGTATCTTTTATGTCCTGCCTGCTGTTGTGGCCTTTCGTGGGCATGAGAAACGTTGACAGAAAGAAATAGCCCCAACTCTGTTCTTTTCCTTTTCTGATTAGTCATCTAAGAGAACAGTCTTGCAGCATCTTTTCCTGTCTTTTCATCTAAATTGGTCTTTTCATTACTAAGTAACTAAAGCCGTATTGATCCATATTAAAAAAAAAAAAAAAAAAAAAAACGACATGTACTGTATCTGGGTTATCATGTGAGGATCACGACCTTCAGCGCATGACCTTATCAGAGGACTCTGACACTGACCTGGAACGGATTGTTACTTTTGTCTCTAGCTGGTATGCTGCGACCACTCCTGTTGTAGTTTTTGTGTATTGATTGCTTATTCACTTGCTAGTTGCTATGTTAATTTTGAGCTAGCTACTGTACTGTATGTTGGCAGTTTAAGAAAACAATAGAACTGGGAAGTTATTTTAAAAAAGTAATCTACTACAAATGACTAATTACAACTTTAAAATTGTAATTTGATTACATTACTGATTAAGACATGTAAAAAGTAGACAGATTACTAATTAAGTTACTTTGAAAACATCCGTCACGGCGTGCGGCTCAACCTGTTGTTGCTCCTCGCTCACTCCGTAGGCTCCCTACGTAGGCGACTGCAGGTGTGGGATGGGGCGGGGTGCCAGGTTGGGCCGGCTGGCGAAAATTGATGTTAACGGGTCTCGTCATTTTCTTTTCACCTTTCTCCTTAACCATTTTCTCTAAATAAAATGACCCCTTTTCCTGTAAGACCTCGCCTCGTGTCCGTGGTACCGCCCATGCAAAAAGAGTGAACCCGTTACCACATCAAATGTAAAACTACAAAGCGGTCCGACGATTGATTAAAGCGGATGCTCGTTAACTGATGCTGCCGCGCAAAATGTGATTTTTCAATGCATTTTGATTCATTTTTAAACACCACATCTGTAACACTAGTAACGTAATGTTATTGACATTGGTAACTGTAATCAAATTGCATGCATTTAAAATGTAATACATTACATTACTGCGTTGTCAGGAAAGGTAATTAGATCACAGTAACGAGTTACACAGGAATGCACCATACCCAACTCTGTTAGTCAGAATGGTTTCCCAGCTAAATTTTTCCTCATGTGTATACAAAGGTTTAATAAGAATGACATGTGGATGACAGGACAATATGAAACATTTACAGGTAAATAGGAACTTTTCAATATTTGAACTTTTCATTCACTTTGTACATCTGGCAACAAGCTTTCGTATTCCCTCATTAAAAATGCTGCAATCGACAAATGAGCCACTGTTTTCACTTCTTTATCAGAAGTGAATCTTCATCCTCTTAACGGACCAAACAGGTGTGATTTCTGATTGAGCAACCAGCACCTCACTTTAAGACCTCAAAGCGAAGGTGGGCAGAAATGTGCAGATGCTCACGTCCTTGGATAGCAGTCCAATCTGAACTTTAGGCTTCAGCTCTTCAATAAGCATCTCACTGTAACAAGCACTGTTGATTGTTGAACCTTTTTCCTGACAATGTTCCAATACTTGCACTTGAGAATCGCAGAAAACTACACTATAAGCATAAATTTTCCAGCTGATGGTCAATTTATGAACTTTATCTTGGTCACCAATTCAGGATGTTTCCGTTCCATACTCTCAGGCTCGTAGTGATGAATCCACGTCTTGTCGCCAGTAATGATTCTCTTAAGGGAGATCAAAGTTTCTTAGAGTAGAGTATTAGTCCAAATTTTGTTTGCAGATAAGCAAACGCTTTTGGCACTGGATACACCCTCAGGCCATAAAAAAAAACCCCGAATCACTGCACGCTGCTATACTTTTGTGCAAATCATAAGTGGATTTGGATTACACCCAACGCCCCCCAAATTAGTGTTTGACTGACGGTACTTATGGTCAGTAAACTATTAACCAGTGTACGTTTCTATCCAATGACGGAACCTTCAAAGGACTTTTGTAAGTTGCGCTGGCTAAGGGCAACTGCCAAATGCCTCGATGTAAAAGTAACTAGGGCATCCATTTTTGCTCGCACCACAGTTACAAATACACTGATGTAACGCAATCACAGCAGTGACTATGGAGACAGTAGCCTTGAACGGAAAGCGCTGATATGACATGGCAGCCTACAGAAGTTTTAATATAACCGGAGTGCGGATCATTTTTAACTCACCCTTGTACTTGCAGGGAAGTTGCCTGACAGCGTTTAGAAGTCTCTGACCTGCATTGTGTCTATGACGATTCCAAGCCTTTGTTATCCGCCTTGATTAGCGTTTACGTGTTTTCGTCTAGACCCGCTTGGTGATCGTGTGACCCTTCCTTAGCTTGTCTCATGTTTCTGATTTTCCGTCTTCATATTTAGAATGATAATAAACATGCTTAAAAATTTAACACTACTTTATTGATAAGAAGATCATAATGGATGCTACGCCAGGAACAACAGATGACGGCGCGGGTCATTTCAGGGTGAACGAAAGACGTCCGGACACAAATATATATTGTTTATATCTTCATCAAATCCCAGTGTCAGGGCCACAGAGTATATCATTTTTACTCGTTATAGCAATATTGGCTTCAGCAGAATGATATTGCAAAGGGCTGCAATATCCAAGTAAGCACTCAGTCATTTTTCACCGTGTGCTCTATGAGCTCAGTTGTTCCTTTTGAGAGGTTTATGAGTGATCCGACAAAATCATATGCATTAAATTTAGAGACTGTTTACTTTAAAACAGAGAAAAGAAATCCAAAACCTTTCAAACAGACCATACATTTAGACTGCCATTCATCTGCTATGCAGTAACTACAGTCAGCCATGTTTAAATATATTCTGTGTGGACCATGTTTGTATTTTGTCTGTGCATCTCTGCTTTTGTTTTGTCTGTTTTAACACCCGCGTGTGCTTGTTATGGGGGGGGGAAAAAAAAAACACGCCGTACATCAGAGAACTGTTCTCTGCATCACGGCTTTATTCCCACGTTGAAGCCTCTCATCATGATGACTGTGCCTTCACAGATGACGGCCTCGGATGGGGTTCACCAGAGCTCACCGGTTGCAGTTAATATCACGGTGATCGATGCCAATGACAACACTCCAACCTTCCCCAACGTCTCCTACAGCGTCAGTGTTTACACAGACATGCAAGCCGGGGAAGCGGTATTATGGGTAATCGATAACTCACCCACCATTTTCAACACTCCACTCGCTCAGAGTAATAGGATTAGCGGCCTTGTTTATGAACGGCCTGTATGAGACATAATTGTGCGAGGTTTGCATTTAAGTTTGAGCCTCAGTTGTATTTTCACCTCAAAATGTGTCCGGTCTGAAAGTTGCGGTTGTAATAGGCTGCTTAGTAGTCTGAGCAGGAGCAAAGCAACTTGCCCAGTCGTACTCAAGGGAAAGACTGATTTAGAGGCACTAATTGCTGCTACGACTGACACATCAAGGACTCCAGTTTAAAGGAAAACTTCACTGAAATGTTGGAATGTGTTTTGTGGCAGCCAGAGACAGGGAGGAAAGTGCTAGTCTTAGCGTATAAGCTTATGCTGAAATATGGCTTACACTTCAGCACGGTTTACATGCAAATGGTCCAGTAGTGCATAAAATGACACAACTAAGCAGCTTTCCAGTAAGAGGGTAACAGATCCTGTATAAGTAAGTTTACTGTAAGGTTTTATCGCTACATAAACTAAAATCGAATACTAATAAAGAAATAAATGAAAGAAAACAGATTTTGTTACATTGACAATATCTTTCGTAACAAAGTGTGTCTGCGATCTTATTACACCTGAAATTTACAGTATTAAACATCCAAGACACCAGGATTGTATTTTCTTCCTTCTTAAAAGGTTAATATTTTCCTAAATTAGTTACAGTACGCCTTGAAACTTTTTAATCTCTGTAAAAGAAAAACTTCATGGAACACTATGAAATGTCATTTCGAATAATACTTGTGTAATTCTGACGACTTTCTTTCAGCTCACGGCTTCCGATGCAGACGAGGGTCCAAACGGCCTGGTGAGCTACAGCATTCTGGCAGGAAGTCGGGGCCACTTCATCATCAATAACCAAACTGGACTGATCAGCGTGGTACCCGGCATCAGTTTAACAGTGGGCAGCTCTTATACCCTCACTGTCAAGGCAACAGATAATGCACCTATCAACCAGAGAAGGTAAATAGGCTTAAAGGCATAACTGAAAAGAGTGTTGTGTGTGTTGTGGGTTCACATGTGAAAGATGCTCACTCTACAATATTCACAGACAATATCTCATTTTTCCTAGAGTAAAGACTTTCAGATATTGCCACAGGACTAGCATGTTTACTGGCTATTTCTTTAGTGCACACAGTAAATTAGGTCTACTTGGGGGTTAGCCACACCCCGTACTACTCAGCAGGTCCCAAACCCAGTTGGAGGGGTTGCTTCAGGAAGTGCAGGGTAAAAACCTGTGCCAAGTTCTGTGCGGATCGGCTGGTCCGCTGTGGCGACCCCATGATGGGAGCAGTAGAAATAATTTACCAGTAAATATTGTGCATCCATACACAGAGGTGGGTAGTAATGAGATACATTTACTCCGTTACATTTACTTGAGTAACTTTTTGGTTACTTCGTTGACAAAGTAGTTTTACTGCACCATACTTTTTACTTTTACTTGACTAGATATGTGAAGCAGGAACGCTACTCTTACTTACTCTTATTCTTACTACTCTTACTCCGCTACATTCCGCGTCACTCGACTCGTTACTTTTCTAACCATTTATTGTAAACGCTGGATCTACCGCATGACTGTTTCACCAATCATGCGCAGCAACAATAATCACATGACTCCGTTTGACCAATTGGGTCAGGCGACATAGTGGGGGGAAAAAAACCTTCAGCCAGTGTTCTATAAATTCATCCTACCTGTGAATCTGTCCTACATACGCTGACTGCACATTCGCAAACATATATATATATATATATATATATATATATATATATATATATATATATACATATACACACACACACACACACACACACACACACACACACACGTGTATATATATGCGGTGGAAACCTTTGTTTTATAAATTAAAAAAAATACTAGATCAGACATTGCCATTGAAGCAGAAACTCAGTTACTCAGTACTTGAGTAGTCTTTTCACCAAATACTTTTTTACTCTTACTTGAGTAATACTTTGGATGACTACTTTTTACTCCTACTTGAGTAATATTATTTTGAAGTACAGCTATTCTTACTTGAGAAAGTTTTTTGGCTACTCTACCCACCTCTGTCCATACGTTAGCCAAGAGCAGCAGTAGGTAACAGTTAAGGGCACTCAAGAAACTATAGAAAACCCAGAGCTATTGACCTAGTGAAACCGTAAATATTAATTAGCAGTGTTGTGCTACAGCAGTTACTAATAAAAGAAGTAAATGCCATGTAAAGTAATGCCATGCTCGTTACTTTTATATTAAGTATATATACGTGGTCAATTGCCATATTAAAATTTACTCACACGAGTGAGTACATGAAAGGCTTGCAGACACTTATATTTATGTAAGCCACTGATTAATCCTGCCTTCCTGCTTGTTGAAGTGTGGACCCCAGAGGGTTACATGGTTTGCTTTCCCAAATGGCACGAAAATTGCCATGCACGTTACAAAGCAAATTGTAAATAATAATAATAATAATAATAATAATAATCTAGCATGTGAAGAAACAAATAAAAAATGTCTGGGTCACACCACTTGTGTCTGATGAATAAATGAAAATGGAAAATGAGTGCTCGTTATCCATGGTTTTCAATTTTTTTAATTTTGTTTTTATAAGGGAAAAGTAAATGAACAAATCATACGGTATGTAAAAGGAAATACACGGCTTTCAACTATTTGCATGCAGAGCACCAACATGTGCAGATGCCGCACGATTCAATCAAAGTAACAGAAAAGTAATGCACAATTGCTAATTAATTACTAGTTGCTAAAAAGTAATACATTATTATTATATTATAAACTTGCTAGTTACTTATAAAAGCAATATATTATAGTAACATGTTAATATGTTGTTTTTAACGAGTGACTTCCATCACTGTTAATTAGTATTGATTTTCAGATTAATGAGACATGGCAACATGAGCAGATATTTATCAGTAATCAATATAATCAGGGTCAGGGCAGTGAGCTAGTGTAGGAGAAAAGCACAAATCAAACTGGGTTTTTATGATTTGCAAAATCCTTTTGGGGGCATTTTGGGTCACTTAAAAAAAAAAAATCACTTTACATAAGGCCACTGCTCTTAAGCACATATGACACCTAAGGAAACCCTTCATAAAAACTTAAACATGCCCTTCATAGTGTAAATATTCATAAAGATCGATTCCAGTACTGTAGGTGTCAGCAACTTTCCTAAAGTGTGATTGTGTCAAATTTGATCTCAGGCTCTCATAATGTCCAATGACTTGGATGACATTTGAAAATCATGATTATTACAGTACCTTCTGTTATGTCAGGGCGAAATAAATGAAAAGCAAACTCAAGGAAACCTACAGTAGTTTCAGATTAAGTGCACGCAACTCTCACTGTAATGTTAATATATGAAGCATTTTTATGTACAATATATTATAAAACTTATATGCAATACCTTGCAGTAATCATTTTCAATGAAACATGATGAGAGATCATGACTACAGATCATAAAATAAATAATAAGACTAAAAAAAATGCTGCTTGAATAAATGGTCTCCTTTATACCAGTTCTTACAAATGGTTAGTTTGGGTTATTTCAAGTCTGTCTTAAATAAAATTAAGGTGGATGTGTGTACATTACATTATCGGTCTTGGTTGTTGTTGTTTGTTGTTGTTGTTGTTGTTGTTGTTATCCCGTTATGCTCACAAACCATGAAGTTTCCTACCTGGAGCTCGAGTACACTATGAGTAATCAGGACCCAATTCCACAGCAAATCATTCTGCACAAAAATGCATTCCAGAGTTCAGCTGAGGCTCGTATGAAGCTTCTGCATTTCCACAAAGATAAATCATATCTGTGTTTAGACTCTTTACTACAGGTTACAGTGTATTTTGTACAAAATGGTCTCTTTTCTTATACCGAAATTAACCATATAACATAAAATTTTCTCTTCTCGAGCAATAGTTAATTTCTAGCCACTTTCATTATTAATGCAGAGCAGGTCCACCTTAACTCCACTGCTTCAGCGTGACTCCACTCGACTCGTTACTTTTCGAACGATTTATTGTAATTTATTGTGACTGTTTCACCAATCAGACGTAGCATCATTGCTGCTTCCTTCTTCAGCTTGTCTTGTTTCGATGGAGTACTTTGTCTAGCTTCTGCTTCATCGTATCAGTCCACCATGGCTGACTAGGATGTCCAACCCATTAGATATACAGTTATTTTGACAACTGAAAATATGTTAACTTACCTTTAACTTCCTTTTTAGCCTTCATGTTTGAATTCCATTCATTTGGACTTTGAGGAAAGTACTTTTGAGGTTTTTGTTCAGCCTTCAATATCCCAGGTGAAGGCTACAAGTCAGTATACTTTTTTTATTTTACCGCTTTTTAAAGAACACATTTTTTTTTCCCTTCGGTAGTATTTCCAACTCTCTATATAAAGTTATTTTCAAAAAATTACAGCTATTTCGTAGCTCAACGTGTATAGAGCAGTTTGAGATGAAAGAGGAAGGCAGACTGTGTGCGATTATTTGGCTTGACCAGAACTTGATAAATTAGACAGAGCATGATCGAACGGTGTGTGCCAGAGCTTTTAAAGATTTGTCTCAGCTCTGTCTGTACAGCGCAGCACCATAGCATCTAATAAAGTCACACTTGGTGTGCTGTAGAGTGCATTATACACTGATGCATGTTGGCTCAGCTGAACTTTACTGTGATTGCAACCTGTTCACTTCAGGTTTACAAATTTGTTTCAGTTCGCCTTTGCCACTCTTCATGTTAATTACCTCGATTTGATTCCCAAGGTCTTTTGGATTTAATGCCACTATAATTATAAATAGTGAACAGGATTTATATACGTATATATCATGGCTGATTATTGTAGCAGATGGCAGTGAATAACTGATCTCCATCATGAATATTTGAATATATCATGCTTCATAAAGAAAAGTGAATGATAATGAGATCTGATTATTAAAAAAATCCTTTTCATGTGTTGGTGCTGTTCAGGAGCTCCATCACCACCGTGTACATTGAGGTGTTGCCCCCGAACAACCAGAGCCCCCCACGCTTCCCGCAGCTCCTCTACAGCCTGGAGATCAGTGAGGCAATGAGGACCAGAGCCACAATCCTCGATCTGCAGGTAAGATAGACGAGCAAGAGCCCGTTTTACATTTTGATTAACTGTCTAATAGTTATTGTGCCATAGAGCCATTTTTTTTAAGTTTACAGCATGAAAACTGGCAGCATGGTGGCGTAGCGGCTAAGCACTGATGCCTTGCACCTAAAGGTTCTGGGTTCCTTGGGGTCTGTGTGCATGGAGTTTACATGTTCTCCCTGTGCTTGGTGGGTTTCCTCCGGGTATTCCAGTTTCCTCCCACAGTCCAAACACATGCGGATTAGGCTAATTGGCTAATTAGGCAAATAGATACTGTATGTTGGACAGCAAAATAAGATATCACCATTATTTGCATTAAAGGTTTTTTGGTATTTTGTTTCTTTGAATCACAAGAGTGCTTAAAGCATGAATGGCTTAATATCTTAAACTAGTTTTTTTATTTTTCTTTTTTTTTTTTTTCAAAAAGATATAACTCCATCTTGCATAGTTTTGTCACAATGGATAAATCAGCCTGTGGTTTGTGTTTGTGGTTATTTAAGTATGGACTTCAGTATCAATAACAATGTTGTGTGGGTTTTAATAAAATTAAATAGCAAACTCAAGCTTTGGTTGAAATTTTGTATTGAGTCAGACACAAAGTAGTAGAAAGAAAAAAAATTATTTAAAAAAAGGTTTTGAGTTTTGTTGCACATAAAACCTTTTTTTAATTACAAATACTCTTGAAGGTCATGAGAAACAGTTTTAGTTTTACTTCGGTACAATGCCGATAGCTCGTGATTATATTACAGTGTTGTGTCGTATATATCCTGTTTATGCATCATGCGGTAAGTGCGTCCGTCAGTTGTCCCCTAAAGTTTACAGCATTAGTAACAGCGGACAGTACCAGACAAAGCAAATACATAAGCTTTTCACGCACAGCGCGTGCTTCTCATATCTCTTGTAAAGATATGTGTGTACTTTAGGTTCTGTAACATGGGCATTATAGCTACCATATGCATAAATCAGTTCATGTGATAGCAGGAGAAAGAGGGAACAAAATGAGATATTGATTGGGAAATGAAACTGAAAGTTACTGGACAACCTAACTTGTGACTATGACCTAACCACAGTGGCTATACTACAGTATCCCACACAGATTTGTTAAATATATAACATACAGTAGTGTCAGAACAACATCCACGGTGCATGATGTCTTATTGTACAGTCGTGGCCAAAAGTTTTGAGAATGACACCAATATTAGTTTTCACAAAGTTTGCTGCTAAACTGCTTTTAGATCTTTGTTTCAGTTGTTTCTGTGATGTACTGAAATATAATTACAAGCACTTCATGCATTTCAAAGGCTTTTATCGACAATTACATGACATTTATGCAAAGAGTCAGTATTTGCAGTGTTGGCCCTTCTTTTTCAGGACCTCTGCAATTCGACTGGGCTGCTCTCAATCAACTTCTGGGCCAAATCCTGACTGATAGCAACCCATTCTTTCATAATCACTTCTTGGAGTTTGTCAGAATTAGTGGGTTTTTGTTTGTCCACCCGCCTCTTGAGGGTTGACCACAAGTTCTCAATGGGATTAAGATCTGGGGAGTTTCCAGGCCATGGACCCAAAATTTCAACGTTTTAGTCCCCGAGCCACTTAGTCATCACTTTTGCCTTATGGCACGGTGCTCCATCGTGCTGGAAAATGCATTGTTCTTCACCAAACTGTTGTTGGATTGTTGGAAGAAGTTGCTGTTGGAGGGTGTTTTGGTTCCTTTCTTTATTCATGGCTGTGTTTTTGGGCAAAATTGTGAGTGAGCCCACTCCCTTGGATGAGAAGCAACCCCACACATGAATGGTCTCAGGATGCTTTACTGTTGGCATGACACAGGACTGATGGTAGCGCTCACCTTTTCTTCTCCAGACAAGCCTTTTTCCAGATGCCCCAAACAATCGGAAAGTGACTTCATCTGAGAATATGACTTTGCCCCAGATCTCATCAGTCCATTCCCCATACTTTTTGCAGAAGATCAATCTGTCCCTGATGTTTTTTTGGAGAGAAGTGGCTTCTTTGCTGCCCTTCCTGACACCAGGCCATCTTCCAAAAGTCTTGGCCTCACTGTGCGTGCAGATGCGCTCACACCTGCCTGCTGCCATTCCTGAGCAGCTCTGCACTGGTGGCACTCCGATCCCACAGCTGAATCCTCTTTAGGAGACGATCCTGGCGCTTGCTGGACTTTCTTGGATGCCCTGAAGCCTTCTTAACAAGAATTGAACCTCTTTCCTTGAAGTTCTTGATGATCCTATAAATTAGTGATTTAGGTGCAATCTTAGTAGCCACAATATCCTTGCCTGTGAAGCCATTTTTATGCAACACAATGATGGCTGCACGCGTTTCTTTGCAGGTCACCATGGTTAACAATGAAAGAACAATGATTTCAAGCATCACCCTCCTTTTAACATGTCAAGTCTGCCATTCTAACCCAATCAGCCTGACATAATGATCTCCAGCCTTGTGCTCGTCAACATTCTCACCTGAGTTAACAAGACGATTACTGAAATGATCTCAGCAGGTCCTTTAATGACAGCAATGAAATGCAGTGGAAAGTTTTTTTTCGGGATTAAGTTAATTTTCACGGCAAAGAAGGATTATGCAATTCATCTGATCACTCTTCAGAACATTCTGGAGTATATGCAAATTGCTATTATAAAAACTTAAGCAGCAACTTTTCCTATTTCCAATATTTATGTAATTCTCAAAACTTTTGGCCACGACTGTAGAGATTAACATTACAGATGTTAAGCAATGCATACTTTTCATTTATTGCTGCTGGAATGAGTGCACTGACAGTAGCATCATTTAAACGTCCTGTTTTTGGCTTCAACATTCTCCAAAAATCCTTTAAACACATTCAAACCACACACACAAGAAAATCACATCACTTTACTGAAGATATGTCAGAAAGAAGTGATGCATTTGGCTCAACTTGTGGTTTTGCTTGAAAACCGGACAGTTTTAAGTGTTGTGGTTTGCTTCAAAAATTTTATTTTTAAGTTTCAAAGATAAGGTTATATAGCGGTTTTTAAATGAAACATTTTGTTAAAGGCAGTCTTGTGTGCCCAAAAATAAAGATGTTCTAAAATGACTGAAAGTCTGAAAATGACGGTTATGGTGTTTTGCTGTCAAACTGTTCAAATATTGCCCAACTAGTTCTACAGATGAATTATTTAAATATGAAAGTTTCATAATAAATTGCTTGTAAACACGTTTAACTAAAAATTATTCTAATAGTTGATGTGATGGAGTTGCTTTGTTAGAAGATGTTTATTTAATATTTATAGACTCAGTCTTTGTATTACCTTAATAAAATGACAAGCTGCACTTTTGTGTGTGTGGGCGCTCGGGTGTGAGACAGAGATGAAAGAGAGAGAGAGCGAGACTAAAGAATGACTCTTTATCGCGTCTACATTGCAGATGAGAACGGGAAATAACTCGTGTTTTTCGAGGTTCCACAACATTAAATCTAACTATAAGCTGTTAAAATGCTTGATGTAGTGTTCATTAATAAATGAAACTTCGTAATCGTTGGTAAATTGTTGCAGTATTAACAAAACAACACACCCGAGACCATGCAGATGTACGGATATAATGCGTTTGATGGTAAGAGGAGGCTAAAGCGGCAGTCGTGTCACCGTCACCCCTCTCGGCACTACGGGTGGGTTTTTTTTGTGTCTTTTTTTTTTTCCAGATGAGAGCACAGTGTGTTATTCCTTACATAGCAGTACATCCCAAAGTACTTTCCCTCACTCACTTTATCATATATAAACCCTTTATTCTGTATAAACCCACCAAGCACGGGGAGAACATGCAAACTCCATGAACGCGGACCCCAAGGCGGGAATCGAACCCGGACCTGCCACAGTGCTAACCACTACACCACCATGCTGTCTTTAATGTATTTTATTCATCTTATACGACAGTAATTTGTAGTAAGGGGCATCTTACTTTTTATGCATTTATAGTCAGTGTTGGGGTGACTAATTACGTTACAAAATTACTGTCTTCCAAAAGTAGTCAGTTACATTACTGCGTTACTTTCTGATGAAAGTAACTAGTTAGAGTATTTTCCCATTGCAGGAAATGAAAACTCCTTTGTGCTTCCTCATGCATGTTGTTTTAGTCAAGACCTTTATAATTATTCTACCATCAGCTTGGCCCATCATCTGTTAACTACTAATACCCCTATTTCACCTACGCGGTTTC
Organism: Clarias fuscus; assembly: GCA_030347435.1. Taxonomy (NCBI): domain Eukaryota; kingdom Metazoa; phylum Chordata; class Actinopteri; order Siluriformes; family Clariidae; genus Clarias; species Clarias fuscus. Next base: position 22,541,896 of record CM059220.1, read on the forward strand.
GCACGGTGACCGGAAGTACGGTTCATCATGATTCACCGCGAGGTTCGGCGCTGTGATTAGGTTTCCATCTTTCCGCGCGTCGGTCCTCGCATATGGTCAAACCGCATAGGTGAGATACGGGTATAACAGCAGGAATAACAGGGGGGGGGGGGGGGTGGGGGGGGGGGTTATCGGGGGCGTGGCTTGTAGGACGACTTTCTCTCACACGTGCACACTAATGGATAGGGAATGACTGCTGTCTGGCTCACGGATTACATAAATTGTCTGAATAACAGATTACATTTTTGAAAAAGTAACTAAGTAACTGAGTACTTGAATGGCGGAGCTAACGCGTTAGATTACTCGTTACATCAAAAAAGTCATCAGAGTACTCTAACTTCTGTCATGAAGCATTTTTTTCTGAAAACACTTCCCCGACACTGGAGACTCCTTTCAAAAAAAGTTAAATAACTGTCTCTTTAGAGATAACGTAACCATATAAGCAATTAAATTAAATTTGTTACTACTGTCAGACATACATGATAATGTACGAGGGGCGTTCAAGTCAAATTGGGACTTTTGATTGTGATTACACTTTTTTCAAGGTAGAAATATTTCTCAATAAGCCAGAGCCATGATCAGTCTGGAATGTTGGCCTCCCAGGTACTTCTCTAGTGGGTATTCCTTTTAAAAGAAAAATGGTTCGATCACCAAATGAGTTCTGTTTTTGCAAGACAACGCAAAACCACCACACCACATCACACCACACCCCTAGTTGTCAGGCCAGCTAGGACGGCAGTGATTTATCCGAATAAGAGCACGGTGGAGGAACTACAAGTCTCAACAACCAGGTTCCATTCTGAACACACCTGCAGCCAATTACCCAGGTGCATAACTACTGTAGGACTGAGGGAGGCTGGATGATTCTCTTATCTGATTTTCTGCTCGCCTTAGTGTACCTAATTTGCCGATTGACCAACCCCTGCCTTTTTCTAGATTACGATTACAATTTCCCTCCGCTGGATTTCTGCTTGCGTGTGTAAAATAAACCCATCTTTTCTTATTTGCAATTGCTCCCACATTACATCATAAAACATTGGAGTTATTTCCACCTTTTTAAAAGATATTAAAGGAGTTCCTGGGAGGCCGACGGTTCAGGCAGAAAGCAGACCCTCCGATCGTGGTTCCGGCATACATAGAAAACATCGACGGTACCCAAGCACAAGTAAAATGCTGTGAAACACAAGTGAAACAACCGAAAGTCCTGGATTGACTTGAACGCCCATCGTATTAAAAAGAGCGCCTGATCGGTAAGATCCAACAGCGCCGTGGGATACAGTTTGTAGGTTTTTGCACATGTCTCGGGAGTACCCGATTGTAAGCAGCCTTCGGTCAGATGCCGCAGCTGTGATCTGTGACGCCAGCAGCATCCATCTTACAGAAAGCCTCCCGCAGTTCTTTTTGAAAGATGGTTCTCGCCTGTGGCGCTCTGCCTGAAATGCCAAAATCCTTCTGCACCTACAGTAACAGTAATGAGTTAATCCATGATGCATTAATATTCTTTTTTGTTTGATCTACAAGCACTTGGCTTGCTAGCATAATGATTTTGCTTTTACATCAGACCTCATGGAGCAAATAAAAAAATAAATAAAAGCATTGGCCAAAGTAAATATTAAATGTAAAAAATATATATATATAAAAATAAATATGTTGTAAGATGATGTCAGAAACGTTTTCACTGTGTGTGTGCGGAACTAACCAGCATATCTGAAAATCAATGATTTGTCTACGAAGAATTTGATCTTTTTCTTTTTTTTTTTCACTGAGCAATCCTAAAATAAAATTTGATAAGAGTGGGGGAGAAAATGCACAAAGCGGCACATCGGGGAGAAAGAACAAGAACCACCAGACACTGTGCAAGCCTCGCTGCTTAGGACTGTAGTAGAAAGTTTGAGCTACATTTGGGAACCAATTATGGTGTTTTCTTAAATGGTGTTGTAGAGATTTCTCAGGCTGTTCACGTTTGCCCACAGGCACACAGCCATGTTGAATCTTTGCCTAGCAGTGTAATTGATTTATTGTTACATGAAAGTGCTGTGTGTCTTTTGCAGGCAACAGACCGAGAAAAAGATCCCATTATGTACAGCATCCTCAGCGGAGATCCTGATAACGTCTTTGAACTCAATCAAACGTAAGCTCTCATTGAAAAGGATTCACAAAAGTTTCGCTCTGACAGTTGTGTTTATTTTACTTGCCAGGAAAACCCAGATGTTCACATTTTTACACCAATTCAACATTAAGACCTGGTGGAAACAGCTGAGGGACTCTGGGCCTGTGCATTTTATTTTATTGGTTTGCCATTTACTGTTTGTCTTTGTCATGAATCAAATACAGAAGAAACTTGAGTTAATAACACGACACAGGCGCAAACACAAGGGCCAGAAAGGATTGCATCGGCATCACAGCTTTACTGTTTAAGATTAGCTGTCCTTTGAAATACCAGCCTATGTCGATTCTAATAGTCTAATGTTTCACAATTGCTCACCTTTAGACATGAGATCATGACGTCGGTCTGACCGGATACCAGTGTTAAAACCCACATGGAAGCACTTTGCGCAGTAAAACACATCTGCTTACATCAGACCCGTATTCACAAAGCTTCTTAAGCCTAAAAGTTGCTCTTAGTGACAAATTCCAAGAAAATTCTGAGAATTATGATATTTTTCTTAGAAATTCCCCTTAAATTTAGGACTAAATCTTAGTAAAGATAAAAACGATTCAGCAAATATCTTAGACCCAAAAACAGCTCCTAAGGTAAAAATTGTTAAGAGCAGAGAAGAGGACATTTAAGAAGCTTAAGAGTTTCTATGGCAGAGGACAAAATGGCGAAAAGAAGACATATTCTCCAAACACTGAACGTAAAGCTAAAAGTAAACACTGCTCTTCTGTCCAATTTGGTTTTCTTGTTGTTTCCTTCTGAAAATGCAACTTTAATAGACGGTCCTGTAATCATGTAAATTAGTAAAAGCTGAGACATTTCGCTCCCATCAATCTAAAATGGATTACAAATAATAAAATCAGTACGGTAAGTAAATGTAAGAACTTAAATATAGTAACTACTGCGAGGAATGTGGTTGCTTCAAACGTAGACACATTTTAAAATTTTTGTTGTTTAGTTATCTTTAAGATAAATATAATAAATAACAGAAACTTTGCATAATGCATGATTATACAATTTCTTTAAATACAATCATTATGATTTCACTGTCTGTTCTATTATCATATATTCTATTTTCACATTTCAAGACAATTACAGAGGTCAGAGGTTATTTTTCATCAACACATACTGATGAATTGCTAAAGATAAAGGTTCTTTGGAACTTTTCTTACTCAGAGTTGCTCTGAGAAGTTTCCTAAATCACTTTTAGTCTAGGACTCCCAGCTAGGACTTTTTAAGCTAAGATATGAGCTCTCTGAGAGAATTCTGAGAAGCTTTGCGAATACGGGCCCAGATCTGCTACTGTTATACTATTTTAAAAGAACTATGTCATTCCGAATTGCTTCTGAACTGTGCATGTTTTATGGCTAACACGGGCTACAAAGCTAACTAGCTTCTAACACAAAGCTCTTTAAATCCCTAATCAAGGGCACTTCATTTTCCGTTATTTGGGATTCAGCTATTCATTAGAAAGCATGAAATGTCAGAATTAGTTAACATTTCCCGCACATAATTTTATGAATTATGCATATACACCATAGCATCATCTCGTTTGCAGGAAACGCACTAAATGAGCTAAAAGGTAACGCTAGCAAGCGCCACCAAATCACACATTTGTACACCATCTGACGTAACCACAGTGTGATAACAAACCAAACTACTGCAAATTAATATCCTTGTTACCTTTCTCATCCATTTTCACAAGCTTGTTTCTCTTTTGAATAAGTTATAAAGTCCACCACAACATACTAGTGCATATAAAAATAATCATCATAGCAGAAGCAATCAGTCGATAGGTTACTTGTCTATCTGTGTGACAAAGCATCTGCTCTATTCTGTAGGTAATCTGTCAGTTTTTCTGGCTCCGAAATACACCTCGACTGTAATTATCCATGAAAATACACAGCAAACTAATGGCAGTTAACGGTTATTCTGCCGCACGGTTTGTGACTGACGTCATGATAGTCTCTCATCTGCAAAATGTCAATATTCATTTGATAGTGATGACGTATTCGCAGCTCCAAATTTAGCGACGCCTTGATCAACTTCATCATTCTCACATCTCAACATACTGTAGAACATCTCACTCATCTGATATCAGAACCATAAAGCAGAGACTTTCATCAAGTCTCAGTGAAAAGGTCACACTTTATGAAGAGGTCTGTTTTATTTATTTACTTAGTGAAGAAGGCTAAGCCAGGAGAGTACTGTTAAATGAAAAGGTTATGTGGCTTTCCATTATTTCTTCAGCAATATGTCTCTGATAGTCTGGCATGGTATCAGAGTCTGCCGCATCTCTCTGCTTTCCATCGTGCTTATTGCAGACTATCAAAGGCAGGAAATTGCAAAAAGGAAAAAAAAAATGTTAATAAGCCTGTGCTGTTGGAGTTCTTGATAAGCAACAAATAAGCAATAGCTGCTGGTCTTACCTGTACAATCTCACCAGCCTTTCCCAAATCACTAAATCAAATGCGTATAAACCTGAAAAGGCGTCTGAACTTGATGAAGAGTAATGCTTGTACTCATGATCATGCAAACCAGACTTAGCATTTTAAATTCTCAGAGTCTACAAAGACAGCATTGTGCCGAGCCGACTGTGGCGCGTTGACCAGAGTGGACGGAATCTCTAGACTGTCCGCCCACTCACAAACTCACACGGACGCAAACTCAAACAGAATTAGTTGAACTTTAAATAACCTTGAATAATAAATAATGAGTGAATTCTAGAGGAGATAAAGGGGAATCTCTTTGCAGCCCAGGACCATTAGTCCTTATTCAGAACTTCAGAAGCATG